>JAULJZ010133568.1:0-10836 GCA_032270985.1 Heliamphora pulchella | reverse complement strand
AGAAGAGGATTCGTCGAAATCCCTTTGGAATAGTCGACGGCCGGAATGAGCCGCCGGAGCCCCAGAGTCGGTGCAAAATTGCCGAAATCGTCAACCGAGGCTTCCGTCTCGGCCTCAACGAAGAGGACTCCCTCGGCTTTGCAGTCAATCTCGATCCGACCATCCTCGTACCTCGCCAGTCGGCTGGCCATGGGGTAGAACGGCACGAGGGCTCGGCTGAGGGCTTTCTTCATCACCTCGGCGTCGAAGAAGTTGTGCCAACCAGTTGGCCTATAAAAGTACACGCTCGGCGTGTGAAAACTCGGCACCACAAGGTCGACGTTCAAGTTCCACAGCCTCTGCTTTGGGGTCTCCTCCGCCAGCCGAACCATAGAAAAAACAAATTCTTAAAAATATTTTTTATGTCAACCAAATATTAGAAAATAAAAATAAAAAAAATAAATTATATAAAAATATTTTATATTAAAAAATATTTTACTTTGAAACAAACGGAGCCTTAATGGTCTAAGTTTGAAACTTGGGTTCGATACCAAATAATTAATCTAACAAATGAGGTGAAAAGGTAAATGGTGGCTTTGAGAGCGGGTTGGGCTTAGGGGCGAATTCAGCATATGCTAAGAGAGTGCACATGCCCCCTGCTTATTTTTTTAAAATTATATTTTTATAAAAAAAATACTCTTTACAAAATTAAGTTAGCGTCTCTCTTAAATTACGAAAGTACTTGTTGTTTTTATTTTTTATATAAAAAATTTGCAGACAAAAAACTTAAAATATTATTCTTTTATAGTATTTTAGTCTTGATATATATGATTTATGTGTAGAATATTTTAATTGTGTCAAAATTAGATTCTTAAATTTATTTTTATTTATTTGCTAAATTTAAAGTCTTAATTTATGTCATTCTAAAAAGAAAGAGATGACCACTTGTTTCAAAATAAAATGCTTGTTTAGCAACCCATATTTAAGTCAATTTTTTTAAAATCCTGATATGCAAAAAAAAAAATTGATTGATTAAAATGTAATTGTAAACCACTAGTAAAAATACAAAATATAATTTTTTGACTATTATATGTTAAGATTTTAAGCAAAAAGACTAAAAACTAATTGAAAATAGAGTTAGATGAGACTAATTAGGTCCTGATTGGCAATCTTGGCTTTTTGATTTTGTGGCTAAAAAACCAAAAAGCTAAGGTTGGCTGTTTGGCAAAACAATAAAAAAACAAAAAAAATTAAAAAGTCAAATCGAAATACAAATTTTCTTAATATTCTATTCAAATTTTTACAATTTTTAAAATACAATAATACAATTTATTCATAACTTATTTACTACCACTATTAACTACATAAAATTATCCACTTCGAATAAAAAGTAAAAGAAATTAGTTTTTTTTATCCAAATATTCAATTTCAAAAAAACTAATTTAAAAGTAAATTACCAAATAACTTATTTTGAATCCAATTTAATTTTTTATTTGAAAATATAAATAAAATAAAAAATTATATTTTAAACTAATTACCAATCGAAACCTAAAGTCAATAAAAAAAAATTAGTGCTTACTCTAAATTAAATTTTTAAATCCACTGAGTTGGTGGGGAGGTGTGATGGCAGTACAAAATTTAAAGGTGATGGAAGAATCCAATGAATGGGCAGTTAAAAATTTAAAGTCAGGATGGAAGAATCCAATGAATGGAGAAGGTAACAGTGAGATTCTTGGAGTTGGGGAGCTGGTCCATGAGCTAGTTTTAGCCACAAATTTCTCCGGTCACCACTTACGAATAATAATAATTAATATTGGTGGCTGCTTATCAATGACAATTTTTCTTACGTTAGCTAATTTATACATCCATCTTTTATTTTCAATGCTATCAATGTCTAATTCCTTATAGATTGTAATTAAAAAAAATAGTTAACAATTTGTAATAGAAATTAATTATGAATATTTGAAAAATATACGAATTTGTAGCCGAATAAATAAAAAAACTTAGTTTAAAAAATGTATTTTTATATTCTTCCAATCATTTTCTCACCAAGACTGATGAAATAAAAAAAAAAAAGAAATTTTGGTTTTAAAAAGAATCACTTCTACAAAGACTAGCTCAAACGCCTGCTTGGTGTAAAAGATGATATTTGTTTTTTTTTTTTTCTACATACGTTGTAATTGTAAGAAGAATGATAGCAAACAATCTATTTTGTACGTAAAAGCAAAAACCCAAAAGTAAAGCAGCAACAGAAAATAAAACGATCGAGAAACAGAAATACTTTAACTTTGAAAATTGAGAAATACCCAAACTAAAGAACTTATTAATTGTAAGATAAGATCGAGGTTCGTGTTTGACACAAATCTATTTAAGATAAAATTGCTCTTCCTTTGATGCTTCGAGTTAGTAGCGTATATCTCCCAAGATACAATAATAGTAAAGAACCAGAAGCAACACAACAATCCGATTCTTCGACGAATCAAACTAGTGCATAAACTCTCTCTTGAAAAGAGCAATACACAAGATTGCGAATAGAGTAGAAGCAAAGAAGAAGGAAAGTAATTTTGGGAAAATTGAGTGAATTTAAACTGGCAAAGATCAACCTTTAAATATGTTTTAATGGTAACTGTTTGGACTGACCGAACATATATAAACCCCGTTCGGCTTGGCAGTTAAACTATCCAATAAGTGCAAACTGGTTGAAAACTCCAAGGTCTTCAACGGTCCGTTCTAAATTCCAACGGTTAGAAACGGTAAAAAAATGATAACCATAATTTGAAAATTTATTTAATTAATTTTTTTGAAATTAAAAATATAAATAAATAATTTTTTTGCAAAAAGATAAAGATTGACCCGACACAACCTGCAACCCGCGTCTGTGGAGTATGGCCCCGTTTGAGTAAATGGTTTATTGACTTATTTAACTTATAAGTAAAAATAAACAAATAAACAAATAAGTAAATAAGCAAATAAGTAAAAATAAGTCAAATAAGCAAATAAGTCAATTGAAAACCAAACAAAGTGGTTTATTTATGTTTTTGCTTATTTGCTAATAAGCAAATAAGTAAATATGCATGTTACCCAAACAAAACCTATATATAACACACGCATCCCTTTTTCCCAATCAATATGGGATTGTCCAAAATTATCATAATTTATCAATTTTAATGATACACTTTTGGAGTTAATTTCTTATTCACTCGTTAACAGTTTTGAACGCCACAAAATCCTTGAGTACTCTATTCATGGAAATGAACGTATTAAAATTTAGAATCATATAAAAAGATTAATTCAATCTAAAGATATTTGACATCAAAATTAGTTAAAGCCATATTCAATATTGTTAGAAACCTACTTATTTGTAATAATCCCCCACATAAATGGAATTTGACGGAAAACAAATGTAACAAGATGCAGACACAAAAAGAGTTCAACAAAAAAAAATTCTGTATAGGATAAGTAACTTTAGGCTTTGAATTTTATCTTGTGAAAATTATTAAATTTATTAGCTAATCAGTGAACATGATGTATTGAATTGTTCAATTATTTGTGTAAACCAAGACAATAGAGTTCACACAGAATCTTTTTTTACACAACTTGGTTCTCACGGTTTTGATCATTTTGGCCCTGAATATACCTAGTTATTCATAAGTGTTCTAGAGAATTTAATCTTAATAATTCTCATAGAACCAACCCAGTTAATACTCATATATATGATTATTATTAAGAGTATCATGTTATACTTCTACTAAGATATAGTAGGAGACTCTTTCAACATTGATATTTTTTTTTCTTTTTAGAATTCTTCATAACAAGAAAAATCAAAAAGAAAATAAAAAACTTAAACACATATACAAAAAAATATAAAAAATATATAAAAAATATTTAAGAGAAACTCTTCAAAGCAACGTGAGTATTCAATTCATGTTAAAAACAATTTCAATAGTCCAACAATTAATTGGGTTGTAGCTGTTTTGGCAATTGGCATACGAAAATGCTATTATGAAAATAAATCAAATATCCATTTCATAACGTTTATATTTATTATTTATTATTTATTATTTTTGTTTTTAAATTTTTTATAAATTATAAATAAAATCATATTTAATAATTATTTTTGTTTGTAAAAAAATATAAATATTTTTTAAAATTTACTAAATTTTTGTAAACAAAAAAAATGTATTATCATTTGTTTTGTGAACAAATTTTTATTTTTATTTTTTTTTCACCACCTCTGACCACCACTTTAGACTGCTGCCTCCGATCGACCACCCCCTTTAGCGACTGGTTCCGACCACCCACTCCGACCATCTTCTCTGCCTATTACTTTCGACCACCACTTTTGACTATCACGCGGCTAAAGCCTCCGATCATCACATACGGCCATTGCTTCCGATCACCGCCTCTAACCACCATTACTATCTTTTGTTATTATTAATAGCTACCACCTCTGATCACTACCTTTTAAATATTTATGTGTTAAATATGTTTTTATTTTTGTTTTATTATAAAATAAACAAAAATGTATATTTTATTTATTATAAACAGAAAACATAAAACTGTAAGCGTTACCAAAACAATGGTACAAAATCAGCTAGGACTTATTGACCAAATCTCACGCACCATGGACTAAATCGCATTAAAAAAACTCAAAATTGTAGCTCCTCTAAAAGGCAAGTCAAATCCTAAAATAATAAGTTTTCATACGCCTAACATAAAAGTTAGAGCTAAACTGGAATGTAACATTTATTATCTAACTTCTCTTCAACCTTTTTCTAGTCATTTTATTTACCTAAAGAAGGGACAGATCAGTACTATTTATCAACTCATTAAGATATATTAAGGCTCAAAGATTTATGTGGTTTTATGTAACAAAAGAAACTTGATTACAATGGACAAAATTGGGAAAAATGTTAATAATTCGTTTTATTGATTAAAATCCAAATATAATAAAAGTTCTCATAAATAAATCAACTGAAGCTTTTCGCTCAACTGCCAATTAAATGGTCAAATTAATTGAATAGCATTTCATATTAGGGTTAATTTGAGGCCCTAATGTGGATTCTTAATTATAATTTTGTACTTTGTTCGTTTCATACTAAAAGCAATTTTCAGTTCTTGGAACAATTGTCAATTGTGTTGTATCCGTTTTGGGATATTTGCATTGGAAATGCTCCAAATTTCTACTAAAAATACTATTTATTGGTGGTATTTGGCAAAACTATTGCTAGTGATTTATAGATTGTAACTTGTAGTATAAGTTACGAGTGCTTGATAAATATTGTAACTTATAGCTAAAATAAAAGAAAAAGTAATTATAAATTATAGCAGAAATTGCGAGTATTTAAAAAAATTTATAACTTATAGCTAAAATTAATAGTAAAAAGCTAGCTAAAACCTAATAGCAATAGTATTCTCAAACACCCCATTCACGAGAACAAATTCAGAATCTTATTTGAAATAAAATAAATAATTTAAATTCAACTGAATAGAGTGTAAGCAGGGGCAGGCTTAAGGGTTAAGGAGAGGGGGCCATGGCACCCCTACTTTTTGTATAGTTATTTATATATATTATAGTATATTTTTCAAACAAATAATGTTACAATTAGCTTTCTTGTTTCGTCGCCTAATGTCACTACTCAAATTTCACCCTATTTTAATTCAATAATGCTATAACTAACCTATTCTACTCAATTAATATTTTAAATATTGTAACACAATCAAAAATATTGAATTTAAATTAGTTCATGTAGGACCTCATTACATCAATATTTGTGATTGTGACACATCACTTGAGATATTATTTTAATAAAATAAGTTAATTAATATATATTTTTAATTTCATTTTAATTGCTAAGAGCATGATCCAAAATTATAATTATTACATCCACTTCCATTGTACTTATGTTTGTTAAAATTGGAACATATTTTTTTAATCTTCATGAAAAACTTTATTCCTCTTGATTGAATATAGAAAATAATAACAAGTTTATTTTATTGTTAAACATATAAGTTCTTTGCTATTATGGAAAATAATTTTTTTCTACTGGAACCCCGCCCCTCCAACTCAAGATTCTGATTCCCTGAGTGTAAGGTCACACTAGTGAACCTTTTGTTTTGAATTTATTTTTTTATTTATTTTGTATTATTGAATTTCTTAAAAGAAGTATATTCAATATTTGAATTTGTATAATCATATTTGAATTTCACAAGATCAAATAAACGAAAATGGCAAAAATTCTAATTATCAGTATTGGTGTCGGTATCAATAATCTGATTATATATATTTGCAATTATAAAAAATAATAATTCTATGAACAATTCATGAGTAAATGGCTGTGCTAAATTGGTAAACAAAAAAAATGAGATCTACAATGCAATATTTTTTGTAATGACACATATGTATGCAATAAAATATGCACCATTTTATGCACTATATGTAGTATTATTGGATCAAAAAGCATCAATCAATACTTTAATACTGTATATAAATCTTTGATATTCTAAACCCCATACCTTATCAACTTATATGATACATAACGATCAATATTTAAAACTTTGCCATAGAGAGGCAAAAGCTCCAAATTAACCGTAATGACTGATATTCAAAACATTGCAATGGATAGGCAAAGGCTCCAAATTAATCTAAACCCATTATTCTCCAAGAACTCAATTCATGGCACTGATTTTTAACTTTTCATAATGTTCAGATTTGGAACTTTAGATCAGAAGAACAGCCAAACAAAAGAGACTTCATCTCTTCTTCCTCCTCATCATCGTCCCAAGGAACGTAATCATCTGTTGAGGCGTCGGTAATGGCACGGTTGGTGATTAAAGAGGAAGGAGGTTCCGTCATTCCCATGAGCTTCCTCTTCTTGTAGTTTGCCTTGAAACACGCTTGCCTCAGCCTCCTCGTTTTGTCCTCAAGTTGCAAATCTGGCACCTCCTCCAACAACTTCCTCTCTTGCTCCAGTACTTCTATGGCGTCCCTTAACCTTCCTTCTGTCTCCTCTCCTTCCTCCTTGCCCATTTCCTGTACAACACCATTTTCATATACATATACACGCATATATGTATTAGAATTCTAAATTGTGCATTTGGTTAGTTCTAAATTGCGGTATATCGTTATTGGTGATACGGTCATGTATCAGTTGATGTCATACAATATCGGTTAATACATTGATAAATATCGATACGAAAGTTCAAAATCTCAGTACGTATCGACCAATACAATAGATAATGGATATGACTTAAAACCCTGAGCATTACAAAATTCAGAAATTTTTTGTTCAATTTCTAGGGTAAAATTCTCATTAGTACAATGCAAGTCAAGAAAATCGCCCTCTGACCTCAGATGTCCATGTAAAAAACACGTCAAGCATAAAAAGCCTCTTTTAATAGCTGTTCTGGCTGATTATCTTGTATAAGAAATGGGAAAAACATAAGATAATTTTTTTCAAGAGATTCCCAGCAGAAAATACATACCATTTCTTCTTTTCTATGGAATTAAGTATAATAACAACATACATTCATTCAGTGATACAATTATGCATCGATTAATATTGTATAATATCATTTGATATATTAATAAAATATCGACATCACCGATACCAGGTGATGCTTGATTTTTAAAACCCTAAATAAATGTATATAAAAATTAGAATTTTAAATATTAATCGTTATGTATCGTATCGACTTAAACATAATGGAATTTTGATTTTTCGATATCGATATCTACTAATGTATTGACCGATACTATTTAATATTGACAAATACATTGCCATATTACCGATACTAATAAGAATTCCGATAGCCCAATTTAGAACCCTAATAGAAATAGATGGATATAGTGAGAAAGGGAACCTGCACATTCTTGATAAGGGTTTGGAGGCTCATCAATTTCCTATGAGGCCACCGACGAATACCCAATTCCCTACACCTTTTCTTGAAGAGCGTCAACCCAACGTTGAGTTCCTTTGCTGCCTGCGTTATTGGCACATAGAAGTATTGAGAGATTGTCTTTCGGGACAAAGTCTTTGAACTGCTGCTCCTCTCTTCTCTGCAACTATTATTATTAACTTTCTTCTCTTCTTCAACAGATTCCTCAATTGTTTCGCCATCATTATTATCACACAACAGTAATGGCGACTGGCTCTGAAACTCAAATCCAGTAGTAGTAGTAGTGTTCATTACATCGTTGCATACTCCAAACCCATTTCCATAATTAAACAAGAAATTCTCTGCAAAAGCAACAGTGAAATCAACTAGCAATCAAGAAATAAGAAAGAAGATCAATAAGTACAATATCAGCCATTACAATGCTTATTGAGCCTCCAATACTGTATTTGTCAATGTATCAACTAATAATATTTTATATTTAATATTGGTTGATTTATGACTATAAACACATCTTTAGATATAGCAATTTAGAACTTTGAAGAGATCACCTTGGGTTGGACTTGGGCTGGGTACAACATCCAAGGAATACCAAGGGTCTGTTGGGATTGGGAAGCTCCCCATCAATGGCAAAGCATCGAAAACAGTCTCTTGTGTTGGAAGATCATAGCGGCAGTCCATTGAAGAAAACCAACTTCAAAAGTAGAAAATGAAAACAGAAATGAGAAGTCAAAATGTGCTCCATTTCTCAAAATACTAGTACAATAATGTGTAAATACTATACTTAAAAATTAAAAGGATTTCAATTTTTATAAAAGCGTGACAAAATGTTATAGCATAATTTTTAATCTCGCATTTTCAAAATGTGATGTTTTGTATGTTTTATCTGAGTTATTAAAAGAATGAGATATTATTTAGATTTTTAATCTCATTTTCTATGCAAATGGAATTAAAAATAATGAAAAATATTATAAAGAAAGGTAAAGTAGGTAATTTTGAACAATTCTTACCATGCTGATGCTACCCTAGCCGCTGTAGAAATCTCATCGATGATGGATTCGACATCTCTCTCTCTCTCTCTCTCTCTCTCTCTCTCATGTATGTATATATATACATACACACTATCATACTCCAATTCTATCTCTCCTCTCTCTCTCTCTCTCTCTCTCTCTATATATATATATATATATATATATATACTAACATACTCCATTTTTATCCCTCCTCACTCTCTCCCCCTATATATATATATATATAAACTAATTTCTAGCACATATTTATAATATCTGATATTATACTGAAGTGGGATTCTTGGATATGATAATTTCGAGAAGCAAGTATAATGATAATAGGAAACAATATGAAGAAGGTATAATCAAAACAACTAATTTATTAAGAGATGAAAAAACGGATAAAAAATGCCAAGTGAAAAAAAAAAAAAAAAAACTTGACACAACTTTATCAATCCCGCAGGTCACAGAAGCCCACAAGAAAAATTGCTAGTTCACTCAAGTACTCCTATTTCCATCTCTCTATGCATAAAACACTCTGTTTCTTCCCAGAATGTGTTTGATCATCTAGAAATTAGGTTTTATATACAATTTCTAGTTCTGTAAAATTTGACATTTGCTAGTTTTGTGGGTTTGAGATTTCATTCGTTATCATTTTTAAATTTCCATGAGCAGAAACTTCATCTAAAGAAGGACCTTACTTCCGTATTGGTAATGACTTAATTGAACTTCATCACCAATATATCATCTCGGGTTTTCAAATTCTTTGCTTCCATCATAAATTCTCTTTCACATTTGTTTATTTTTTTACTCGACTGATTACTGATAAACAATTACATTTGTGTGTGTGTGTTGGTACTATAAATAATTAATTCCAGCATTATATAAATATTATATTGTATTCCACCTAAGTCATTTGATTGTTGGTTTGAGTGCTCATTTTGTTATCTATGCTCTTTTGTTAATGATGCAGAAGTTGAAGGTGCAGAAGAAACGAAAGGAAATTAAGAGCATATAAATGGGGTACATGCATGCATACAATGGAGCATGAACTGTTCACTGTTGAAAAAATTTGTTACTTTTATTAGAGCAATAGGGTTGTACAATAGGGTTGTACAAGGATATGTAAACTGCACATATGCACTAGAATCTGGGTATTTTGTTAACACTTTAAAGAATTAATTCAATGTGATATATTTTCGACTTCTGATCTTGGCTATTATTTTTTAAAGTTGTATTTATGAATGCCGTGCACAGGTGATATATTAGGCGAAAATGATCAGTAAGTTTGAGTATAAATACAAATCTAGTAATAAAAAAACAAAACAATAAGTGAACAAAAACTCTTTAAGAATTAGGGTTGATCCATATTGTGGTATTGGTAATGGTAATGGTAATGGTAATGGTATTGGTACTCGTACTGGTACTGATATTAGTAACAGTATCAATGATACCACTATGTATCGATTAATACTGAGCATCGATGCATTAGTAATCACTTCAAAGAAAGAACTGAATAATTTGAATTGTAAAACAAGGATCTAACTTTGTGGAAGAAAATACATCCAAATTACTTATTTTACAGATAATAATCGAAATTATAAACCCTAATGTTGCGCATTACCTGAAGTCAAGCGGGGGTGGTTGGGTTGGAAAGATAAAAGTTCGTTCTTCTTGTTGTTTAGGCATAACTTCATATCTAGATCACTATTGAGAGAGAGAGAGAGAGAGAGAGAGAGAGAGAGATTCTGGTTTTTGGGAGTAGTAGGCAAATTAGCAGGAGCAAAAATAGAGAAAGGCGGGGAGAGAGAGATTATAGAGGAAGAGAAGACGAATAGTCAATCTATTTGGGAGAGACATGGATTGGATATGAGAAAATTTATCATAATTGTTCATTTTATGTCTATACTTCATTGATTACTGTGTTTGTGAGCATTATTAAGCAGTTACT
>JAULJZ010133546.1:0-10836 GCA_032270985.1 Heliamphora pulchella | reverse complement strand
GACCATGCTGCACCTAAAAAGGGCAGCAGCACGGTGGTGTGCCCTGTTTGAAAGTATTTTTTTAAATAAATTTTTATGATTAAATTTGTTTATTATGTAAAATTCGTCGAGTTTATTACACGTAAAAAGATTCAGATTCATCTGATATATGTAACTAAGTGATTGAATAAGATCTGTTAATATTATTTTATAAATAAAAAAATAAAAAATATAATTTTTTTAAAAAAATTTCTAAACAAATGTTACTCAATCACATAGCTATAGGTATCGGATGAATCTAAATTTTTATATTTATAACAAACTCGACGAGTTCTACATAATAAACGGATTCGATCATAAAAATTTATTCAAAAAAAATCCTCAAATAGGGCACAGCATCATGCTGCTCTTTTTAGGCGCAGCCCGGTCCCGGCTCCTTAATTCACATGTCTTTCAAAATAGATTATCTATGTAAAAACTTAGTTTAATCAAATATCAATAGATGCATGTACATGTTGATTTAAAATTCGATAATCTATTTTAAACCAAAACCCTTCATTTTTTAAAAATTAAATGTTGCTTGTTCACACACACACATACACATGCATATATTTATATATATATATATATGAACAAACTAAACTTTTGCATATAGATCTATATATCTAGGGGGACTTATAAGTTAACGATTCGAATTATTATTGTGGACTTATCTTATATCAATAAAATTAAATCTTGAGAGGAGGCTAACTACTTGGCAAAAAATTAAGAGTGACTTATTTGTTAGGCTAATTAAGCGAACACTTAAGGCTTCAAATAATGAGACTCTAAATTTATAAAACTTATTATAATATATATATATATATATATATATATATATATATGAGTTTTAAAATAAATTATATTAACAATAATATATATTATATTATTTATTAGGCCTACAAATAAAATAAGCTTCGCCTCATTCAGTTGAATTAAAAAAAAACTTATATACTATAATATTTGAAATAAAAAATTAATCTAAAACAAAAAAAAAAAATTGTACTTAAATATCTCCTTGAAAAGAAAAAAATCATTTAATAAATTGGGCAACCCGAGATCGATGAGGTTACTTGAAAGAATTAATAAGAGTTCTAAAAAGTAAAAATTGAAAATACTTGTTAGTGCGGTATTGAAGGCAATTGTAATTATTGACTTCTAAAAATATCTCTAAAAATAATCGTTTTTCTATTTTTTTCCTTTCCACTCTTAATACACTCGCTTTTTATCTTACAATTTAGCCCTTTGTTTAGCACAATTTCTAACTCACTGTGCGAATTCATCTCTACTCTCTTTTTTAAATAATTTTCTTACTCTTGCATTTTTAATTCTTTTACAAATAATTTGTTGCATCTTTCCTACAAATAATTTAATTCTTTCAAAACTAATTATTTCTTATATATTGTTGATCACGTTATTTTTTTAATTGAGAACATGTTTAAACAATTTTAATAGTATGACAATAATTTATTGTCATACCATTAAACACTTGATCTTAAGAGATTTTTAAAACACATCTTTAATGATATCGATTGTTTAGATTTCTTTTTAGAATTAAAATATTTAAAGTAAATTGTAACCAAAAAAAAAAAAGAAGAAATACTCCAATTGATGTACTAAATTATGTTAAAGACTAAGTTTTGTTTCAAATTTATAATTGTTTGTAGAAACTATTAACAATTTCATAACAACAGCTTTCGCATGCAGAAGTTTTTCTATATTAGCACTAATAAAATCATATCTTCGATTGACCATCTCACAAAAAAATATTAAGTGAATCAGCAATGTTATTTTTTGAAAATATGTATCGAAAAAATGGAGTACGAGAATATAATCAATAATTTTACATATCAAAAGGAAAAATAAAATAAAATTTTAAAAATAAAAAATAAATTTAAATATATAGACTTTCTTTAATATCTTGCGTAAGGCCACCGAAATCATCGGGTCACTCCTAAGGGGATGTAAAGGCTAGTAGTTTTGTGAGAGAGGGCAAGAGATTATTTTATTTTGAAAAGAATTTTTATATTATTTTGAAATGAGAAAATGCATTTGGTTGTACAGCTGAGAGTTATTTCCTCATTTGATTGTATTTGTTAAAAATTATTTTCAAAAAATATTTCAATTTTTTTTTCATAATATCTTGAAAAGAGAAAATACTTTTGGTTGTCAAAGTTAAGAATTATTTCTCAATACATCAAGTCTTGCGACAGAAAGAGAAAAGTAAAACAGTTTTAAATTGTTTTTAAAATTTTCAGTTTTTAAGTCATTTTTCAACTCAATTTTTAGAAAATAATTTTTAAAAAATTGTTAAAAAGGACCTAAAAAATGCAACAAAAAAGGACTTAAAAACTAAAAATTTTGAAAAATAATTTAGAATTGTTTTCGCTTTTTTCTCTTTGTCAAAAAATGTCTTTTTCAAAAAAAAAATGGCAGTGTTATTAGTGGTGGGTGGTGGGGCTCAAGTCCAGATGGGCATGCTAGCAGTTTTATTGGCGAATTCTACACGTTCGTAGATGGCAAGCTCACTGTGGTCAAATTTTTTTCCCTTTTTTTTTTTTTTTTGCAGGGTTACAATTTCTTATGGGAAATGGCTTGCTGTCTAAGCAGGGTTAGGGTTTGATTGGTAATTAGCTTGAATTTTTTTTAGTTAAAATGTTAAATTGGGTTCAAAATAGATTGTTTGGTAATTTAACTTTTAAGCTAGCTTTTTTGAAGTTGGTTGTTTGAGTAAAAAACTAATTTTTTTATTTTTTGTTAAAAATAGACAATTTTATCATTCTATATGTATTTGATATTAATAATTATATGTAGTTGATAGTGATAGTAAATAAGTTATGAATAAAGGGTATTATTGTATTCTAAAAGTAGTAAAAGTTTGAATAAAATATTTTATGAATTTATGTTTTGATTTGACTTTTTAACTTTTTTGATTTTTTGCTAAACGGACAACTTTGGCTTTTTGACATTTTTAGCCAAAAACGCCAAAAAGTCAAGATTGCCAATTAGTGCCTTATTAATTTTATAATTTATATTCTATTTTAATTATGTAAATTATTTATTTTGAAGATCTTTGTATTGCTTCGTTATGCAAAAACTTAGGCTAATCAGATATTGTGAAGTGTTTAAACTAATTATATTTGGCTGAAAATAATAAATGATAAAGTCTATTTACTATTTATGTTTATCATGATAAATATACTTTGTTAAGACACATAATTATATTCAATTAATATAATCTTTTGTATGTATAATCTATACTTTAGGATCTACAAAATAATCGTTTTAATTTTTTAAAGTAGAGTAGGGACCAACAATATTTTCTGTTAGAAATTCTAACAACACAAACTCAACCCTTTCTTTCCACTCCACCCGAATCCTATGTTCAGTAGAACGGTGGTGTTTGACATCGCTGAAATTAGTAACTTATATATTATAATTTGTAACAGAAGATGTGAGTATCTAGTAAAAATTGTAACTTGTAACTGAAATAAAAAAAATAATTATAAATTATAGCAGAAGTTATAGGTGCTTGAAAAAACTTAAAACTTATAACTAAAATTAGTAATAGAAAGTTAAAAGTTATTAGTAATAGTTTTGCCAAGCACCCTCATATGTAGGAATTTTTTTCTAAAGTGAAAATGACTTTAATTGTATTAATTAAATATATTTATAATATATATATATATATATGTGTGTGTGTGTGTAATGTATTTCAAGAAATATAATAAAATTAAAACTTCTTTTTTCATTTCTATTTTGTATTTTAATCTCTCTTATTATAATGGTTCATCAACTATTATTTATATTATAGTGTATCATCTCTTACTTCGATTATGGTCATACTCTTGCCATTTTTTTCTTTGCCTATTCCAATCATATAATATCATATAATAAATAAGTAAAGTAGAAGTACAATTGTGAGAGAGCGATGTATGGGTGGTTCATCAATTAGTTAAATTAGACGGTCATTTAAGACTCTCAAAATAATGAGACTCCAAAATTTATAAAGCATTTGTAATATATACTAATATATATATGAGCATTAAAATAAATCATATTTTAAATAATAAATATATATTTTATTCATTTGTCCTACATTAAAATAGGCAAGGTCTCATTTAGTAGAAATTGATTCGCTCAAGTAGAGAGGTCTTTTCGGCATTTTATGTGATCGATAGATACCTACAAAATTATATATTTTTTTTATAGGATAACTATTTGACTAGCGATTTTATATAAGACAAAATGTTGAGCTGTTAAGAAAAAAGATCACGTAAAAGAACATGAGTGTTGTTGAAATAAAAATGTTAAGATTAATGTGTGGTAAAACTAAAAAAGATAAAAATTAGGATTGAAAAAATTTGTAAAATGGTACGAGTCGCACCAATTAATGACAAGTTGAAAGAAAACAGATTAATGTAGTTTAATTGGATACATACAACGTAGACCAAATGTAGTAGTAAGAAAAAATGATAAGATCATAAATAATGAATACACTAGATAAACATGTCAACTTAAATTGGCATGGGATACTATATTAACTAAACTAACTGAAAATATGTATGACCCTTAACAGAGTATAATAATGTAAAAGGATTCATGTAGTTAATCCCAATTAATTGGGACAAATGCTTAATTTAGTATTTTTGATTTCATTTATAGTAGAGTATATATTTGAAATAAAAATAATATAAACTATTTATTGGCGGGTTTATGGGTCAATATAAGCGAAGTGAGATTGATATTAAAGATGATATGAAAAGTGAAAACTAGAATAAAAGTGTGAGGGAAGGAGACCAAAACTAGGGAATGGGTTGGGTTGGGTTGGGTTGGGTTGGGTTGGAAAGATAAGAAGAGGAGGGCATTGGTGAAGTTCCTTTGTTTCCTTTGGGTGTGTAATTTTGGCTCGGTCTAAATCCGACGGATTTTCGCCAAATATTCGGGTTGGGCCGGGTCGGCTCAGACTTTTTTCTTCGGGAGTCGGCCCAGACCCTAAGTGTAAAATGTTCGGTCTTGGGCTACGAGCCAAGTCCTCTGGACGGGCCTGTGATTTTTTTGTATTTAAATTTATAATACAATAATAATTTAATATATTTAGTTAAATTAAAAATTATAAACTTAAAGTTTATTATATTAAATAAGTTTGTAATTAATAATTTATTAATTTATATATTATAAACTAACTTATTCTCTACTTATAATAATAAATTTTTAAATTTTAAGTTAAACTATAAACTAATTACTAGTTGATTATATTATATAAATATAACTTTATTATTTGATTAGTTATTAAACTATAAACTATAAACTTATAAGTTTATAGTAAACTTATTAGTTTATAATTTATTTGTGTATTTATTTACTATAAAATTATTATTAATAGCTAAGTTTATAATTTTTATTATTATTAGTTTATAGTTTTTATTATTATAAGTTTATTAATTTATTATAACTGTAAGTTGAATAATTAAATGTAATAAACTTGAACAATTGAAATAATAAAATGCGATATAAATTTTATTAATAAAAAAATCAAATGTGAACAATTTTACACATTATAAGTGTATTGTACATGTTAAAAAAATAGAGAAATTGCATCACTATAGGTCAAGTACATCCCAACTAGGTTGGCACATACAAGTCTAAAAATCATTTGCATTATTCTCTACTTAAAATACATGACAAATGAAATGTAAAATTACAAATATAAAGAAATAACGTTTGCATATGCAACAAATAATTTATAAAATTAGTCTGAGCCTGATAATTCTTCAGGTGTTCTAGAGGTGATAGATTTTATGTCTGCTTCGAGTCTTTTCTTCTCGTCTATTTCTTGATGCCTCTTCGATGCGTACATTGCATCTCGTGTAATCATCAACGTTTGGACCATCTCCGGAGTGAGTCTGAATTTGTAGTCGTTTAGCACCCGCCACCTGCACTGAAAGCTGACTCCGAAGCAACTGTAAAGACAGGAATGACAAGTATATCGCGAGCTATCGCGGCCAATACTCGCCACGACACCTCGTGCTGTTTTCAATAATCTAAAATATCAAAATTATCATCTAAATTTTCTACAGCATCAAAATAACGTTGGAATTCTGTGATAGAACTGCCATGAATCTCAGAAAGTCATCTATTTTTTATTATAGACCAATCATCGTTACGACTTCGAGATGAAATCCTAACCGCGGGTTGTGTTGATTGTGGTATTATATGAGTTTTATATTTATTATATAAATATTTAAGTGTTTCATTTATTGGTTCAAGTTGGTTTGTATTACCATAAATATTTTCTAAAAAATATTATAAACTAATATTTTTACTCATAGGATCTAGTATGTAAGTTAAGCTAAAAATATGTATTATTTTATTTAATATTTATTAAATTTATCTTTCATACTAAATATCATTTGATAATAATTTAGATTAATTAAAAATTTATCAAATATTGCGGTAATTTGTTTTAATTGTAGTAAAAGTAATAGAGTAGTAGGAGTGTAAATAAAAGAAAATAATTTGGTTGTTTGATCAAAAACTTTATAAAATTTTTTATATACATTTAAATTATCGCAATCACTAGGCATTGATGGAAAAAAAATAGTTTCTATATTCATTTCAAAAAATAAATCAATTACTTTTCTTTGTTTTATTGCTAGTTATAACATATTATATGTCGAGTTCTACCTAATTTCTATTTCATGTTGTAATTTTCTACATTTTATATTTTCTTGTGAACATATTTTTCTATACAAATCAACTCTTCTGACACTGCTATTTATACATTTTATTGCTTACCTAACTCGTTCAAGAGATTCATTGTAATATTTAAGTTATTCTTTAACAATTAAATTTAAAATATGTGCGGAACAACGAACATGAAATAAAGAACCAAATAATGGAAGCTGTAAATTACGTTTTAAATAATTAACACATTCATTATTTTAAGAAGTATTATCTAAAATAATAGCAAATATTTTTGATGTAATGCCCCATGAAACTAGTTCTTGCTTAATAACTATACCTAAAGAATGACCGGTATAGGAAAATTCTATAGTTTTAAATGAAAAAATTCTTTTACATAAATTCCAATCATTATCTATAATGTGCTGTAATACATTAAAATTCTTGAGCATTTCTAGCAGTCTATAAATTAGAAGTTAAACTATTTTTTTCTTTTAAATTTATAAATAAATCTATCAACTCGGTTTTAATTTCACCAAATCTACTTAAAATTCTATTTCTTGTAGTATTTTTAGAAAAACGTTGAAATTGAAGAACAAATTCGGTTTGTATTATTTTTTCAAATGCCGGTTGTTCACTTATTGAAAATGATTGTTCTTATTTTAATATATAATCAACAATAGAATTTTGTGCACGAGTTCGTTCCCACGAAAAATTAATAATATTACCAGTTGCACCCCTACCTATTTGTATTTGTTAAGTGAGATTAAGATGTGCATTTTTAAGGTGACTATTAGAATGTTTACGTAAGTGGCTAGTGCCACTTGATGTGTGATCCGAAAGTAATTTATTATAAATTTTATATTTTACTTTAACAGCAACGGTGCCATCATTATTTTTTTCAAAAAATTTTTTCAAAAATTCCTACACATTTGAAACTTTTTTGCTAGATGAACCTACCGAGCCCAACGGTCAAAAATTTTGGGCTGTTGATTTTAGATCACAATTGATCTGAGCCGTCCATTTCGAAAAACTAACCGTTGGGGGATGGGGGCCGGGCCTAACGGCTAGTCCGGGCCTGAGCCCGTGGGCGGGCCCGACCCACAGGCTTGGGGGGTGGGGCTTAGGCTCGAAAAATGTAAAGTATGGGCCGGCCTGAACTAGCCTGGCCGTGCTGGCTTCGGGCAGGTTTCGGACCTTGTCCGGCCTCGGGCCATTTTTATATCCCTAGGATCAGTACATGTTTCTTTATAAGACTGGGGCTCAAAATAAGTATGAATAGAAGTAAAAAAAGCACGATATGAAGGTGAGAAACAAGTGTTCGAAAAATCAAGTCTTACTGGCAGGATACGGGTATGGGCGGGATAGCGACTGGCAGGGGGGAGGAGCGTCAGGAGTAGATGGAGCCGGGTCGGAGCTGGTGCAAACAAGTGGAGGAGCAATTGGATGACGGGAGTAAACCAACGAGAGAGAGGAAGACTGAGAAGGTTGGGAGGGGGTGAAAGATCAGGGACGTTAATGGTGAAAGTAAACTCCTTAGAGGGCACATCGAGGGAAAAAGGATCAATATGAACTAAATCCTCTTTGGAGATAGGAGCATGCTTAGGAGGAAAATTAAAGTAGGCGAGATGCTCAAGAAAGACAACATGACACGAGACATAGAGACGTCAAGCAACTGGGTCATAACAACGATAGCCTTTTTGGTAGAGGTCATACCCTAAGAAGACAGAAAGAGCAGAGCGAGCACTGAGTTTAGTTCGGTCTCGTTTAGGGAGAAGAACAAAACAAATAGAACCAAAGATACGGAGTAGGGAGTAATTGGGAGCATGTCCAAAATGCATTTCATAAGGGGAGAAGCCCAGAAAGGAGGGAAGGCATACAATTGAGAAGATACACAGTCGTAAAAGCGGCTTCACCCCATAAGATAGCAGGGACAGAGGAGGATAGAAGAAGGGATCTTGCTGTCTCAAGAATATGTTTATGTTTCCTTCTAGTGCGACCATTTTGTGTCGGAGTACCGGAACAAGAGGACTGATGAATAGTACCAGAGGATGCTAAGAAGTCTATAAATTTAGTGAGAAAATATTCCCCTCCCAAATCTGAACGAAGAATCTTTATAGTAGTAGAAAATTGTGTGTGAACCATTGACTGAAAATCACGATAAATGCGAAAGAAATTAGACTTGTGAGACATAAGGCACACCCAACAGAACCGACTATAATCATCAATAAAGGATACATGGTAGACAGATCCACCCTTGGTGGCAAGAGAAGAAGGGTGCCAAACGTCAGTATGGACAGTTGAGAAAGGAGAGGTAGAAATAGATAAACTTTTATTAAAAGGTAGGCGAACATTTTTGTAAGTTTGCTATTACTGCACGTAGAAATTTCATCAACAGACACTTTTCCTAAACTACTAGATTGAATTAAAATTTTTGAACGATCACTTGACAAATGACATAAACGAGAATGCCAAAAGTAAAAAGGTGAAGAATGCTGATCTAAAGAAAAAGAAGACATGACAGCGGTGGACACCAGGGGAATATGCAAGCTCTCCAGAATGTAAAGGTCACCAGCTCTACGCCTGATCCCAATCTGCTTCTGTGACTTTCAATCTTGAACAACCCAATCAGTAGAAGAAAAAAGGACATCAAAACCAGAGTTAGAAAGCTGACTAATAGACAGCTACGGTATATAAAAGACATCAGGAATACACAAATTAGAGGGAATAACCAAGCCAATGAAAACAACATGCATAAGAGAGCCATTGATAGTGCAAACAATGATAAGAGATGAAGGGGAAACACAATTGCTAAGACAAAATAAATTGGACATTATGTGGTGGGAAGAACCAGAATAAAATATCAAGCCGAGGGTGCAATACTTGAAAGATAAGAATGATGAGAACTTGAGTGAGAGGTAGTCATAGAAGCATGTGATTAATTCTCGGGAGAGGTAAGCATGGCTTGAAATTGACGAAACTGATCAAACAGAGCTAGGGATGGAGGGAAAATAGGTCCAGTGGATGCAGGTGTGGCAAGAGCAGCAAGAGGGCGATAAATTGGAGCTGAGGTACATATAGGAGCAGTAGAGGAAGAATGGCTCTTCTGTATTAACTTGGGGCATGTAGACTTTCAATGGCCTTTCTGACGACAGAAGCTGCACTCATACATGGCGACATAGGATTTTGGCTTGCCCGTGACTTGAAGCAGATGACGAGGAGTAGGCAGCAGTGGAGGGCGAGAATGAACACCGCCGGAGGAGGACGGGGTGATGAAGACTGATTGGGAGGGAATGACTATCTGAGCAACTTTCAATCGTGTCTCTTCTGTAATGAGCTCACGAACAGCCCCATCAACGGATGGTAATGTGGAATGATGAAGAATGGCACCACGAAGTGCCTCAAACTATTCATGGAGTGCCATGAGAAACTGTAGTAGTCTCAGCTCTTCCCGATACTGAATATAACTGTTGACAAGCTGCAAATCGGAGGGTTTTATAAGAGCCAATTGATCCTAATAGGTTGTCATCTCAGTGTAGAATTTCTGGATGGATTTGTCATTTTGCTTAGCACTTCGAATAGTCATTGTAGACACCCAAATTTGATCCCGCCGAATTTTAGGCTTATCCGGGTGAATCCAATGATGAAAACTAAAAGGAGTGGTGCTCAAAGTCTCCAAAACAATTGATGTGAAGTGATTCAAAACTAGTACATCTGAAAATCAAACCTTGAGGCCGCAACCTTTGAACCTTGCGACCGCAACCTTTGAACCTTGCGACCGCGACCTTTGACTTTCTCGACCGCGACAAGAACCCCTTGGAAACCCTTAAAATGTCACGGTCGTAACCTTTGTTGTAGTGGTCGCAACCTTCAATTGTTGCAGCCGCAACCTTTTTGATCCTATTCTAAGCCCTAGGCGTGTCACCGTTTCATTGGTTGACGCTGTCTATATAAACGTACCTTCGGTGCGATTTTTAGGGGACGATTTTTTAGGTCAATATTCTGCCGCATTATTGACCCAAACCCTGACTTTTCATACACTCTCATGATCCGAAGTACTGGAACTGGAGCCTTTTCGGTGATTAGAGAGACGAGCATTACACGACCTGAGGATACATCCGGATCGTCACTTCA
>JAULJZ010133535.1:0-10836 GCA_032270985.1 Heliamphora pulchella | reverse complement strand
CTCGTGAAAGAGTCAAGTGGGAAGTGATTAAACTGCAAATATGCTCTTTCGATGGAGAAACATGGGGTGGAGCTGACCCGTTTGAGATTGCAATGAAGGAACTCCGACAAAGGAGGGTACTCTTCACGATTCACTGCTACCTGCTTGATGGAAGTTATGAGGATTGGGAAGTGGATGAATTGATCATTAGAGACTCGTAAAAAAGGCAAGTGGGAGGTGTGGCGTTGGGAATTAGGGGTCAAAAAAATAAGGTAAATCAAAGATGTTTTGAAAAATATTTTGAGCGCATTGAAAATCAAATTTTGAAAACCCTTTTTATTAAAAACGGAGTCTCCACTTAGTTTTTCAAAAAAACTAAGAAAAACAAAAAAAAATGGCTACTGATATTTGAAAACGTTAACCAGAGAAAAGAGGGGATCGGGGGCTAAGGTACGAATCAGGGAAGGTGTTAGGCACCCCGTTCGCCCAATCGTAAGGTTGGCGTCTACTAATCATCATTAGTTCTTTAATAAAATTTCTCAAATGCATGCAAATAATGAAAATATGGGCAAAGAGAGAACATTCAAAATCAAGTATAGAAAATACATAAAATATGTACATAACACTCCAAAACGAATAAGAGTCAAAAGGAAAAATTCTAAATCCTATGACATGCAGTTCCTATATAAAGAATACATGAAACACATGCCCCACATGCAATAATATTGAAACAACCTAACTAGCATGATTTGGTTAAAAGAATAAAAGAAAAAAAAAGTGCTAGAAATTGGCAAAACTACTTAAACATGGATTTGCTGCAAAAGAAAAATTAAACTATGCTAAACATACTTTCAAATAAAGAAACTAAAACTTGCACATCACCAAAATTAACTAGGTTAATTTGATGAATCGATAAAGAAATGAGAAATGCATAAAAGAGAAAAATGCTAAAAGAAAGCCTATTTTCAAATAAGAGTTTTTTTTAGGATTTAAAAGAAAAGAAAACGATTTAACAAGATATAAAGGGTAGAGAATTCTATTAAGAAGAAAAATCTAATTATTTACATAAAAGATAAAAATAAGAAGAATAAAAGAACATTAAAAGATATTTTCATATTTTTGTGCTTTTTATTGTTGATAGAAGAAAAGAACAGAAAAATATTATAGAAGATAAGTTAAGAAGATTCAGTTATTAACACTTTTAAAAGAAAATAGAAGAAATGGAAAAAATTATGGAGTATTAACTAAAAAGAAAATTATAATGCCAAAAAAAGCTTTTTGTGATTTTTAAGTTTAATTGAAGAAAAGAAAAGAAAAGAAAAGAAGAATGGGGTAAGTACTAGAAAATGAGTAAAACTATGGAACATTTTTATGAAAATAAAGCTAATAATAAAATACTTAGGAAGAAAAATTACACTTATTGTTAAAAGAAAAAGAAAAGAAATTGAAAAATAAAAGTTAACAAAAGAAAATTAGATTAATTCTAGTTAATGAACTTTTAAACTAACATTAAAGAGAGAGCAAAGAAAATGTGGCATTGATATTTAAAGAAAATAAAATGAATAATAAAAGAAGATAAAAAAAAAAGAAAAGAAGAGAAAATGAAAATTAGAAAATTACATTAAAATTACAAGGAAGGAATGAAAAATAAATAACTAATGCATTGAAAGGAAATTACATTAAGCTAAAAGAAAAGGAACATTTAACTAATAAAGAAAATAAAGTGAACCCAACTAACTAATTATTACATGAAAATGAAGTGGAATGCTAGGAAAAAAAATAAAAGCTAAGAATTAAAATGGAATATTAAATAAATAAAATAAGATGAAATGTTAGTAAAGGAGATTAGACTAATTAAAAGAAAGGGAAGTAAATAATACTTGAACATTGATTTAACATAAAAAGGAAAGAAAAAGAATAAAATGCTAGAATTTAAATAGATGTAATATTGATGATTACAACCATTTTTATGTAAGCGCTTTATATTATAACAATAACAATATTATTTAGTCGTATTGTTAATTGATGTTAGCACTAGTTAATGAATTAATTAAAAAAAACGATAATGTGCTTAGTGTGAAAGTGTAAACTAAGAAATTAGAGCAACTAAATTAAATGAAATTAAAGTAACTAAATTAAATGAAGCAATATAAATGATGGCAAGATTAATTATGTAAATAAAAAGGAATAGATGAATTGAAATTAAAAATAACTTGATCTCCCCAAAAGAGAGAGAATAAGGCTAGAAGGACCGGGGATCCAAACAGAGTACCTGAATTGTGGAATCCTCAAATTGGGAATTGTGCTTCAATGGGCCAATCCTCGGGTGGTGATCTAAGCAATGTAGCCTTCAATGTAGGTATTGGAGGTTTGAGACTCGGCATCTCGACAAGGCTTCGGCGTCGGGGCTCGGAATCGCTCATTATATCGGCAGACTCTCTCTCACTGAGAATTCATATTGAAAACGTACGTTGGGGTACGGTATTTATAGAATTCTTCAACCAATGAGGTGTTGTCACGTTTTGGGACATGTTAGGCCATTTGGAGTTGGCGATCACCACAGTGCAAGTTGGCAGTCGCCATGTTTTTTGAAGGTTCCTCAAAGTTCTATGGTAGTCGCCACAATGGAAGTGGGCGGTCGCCATGATGGAAGATGGCGGTCGCCACTTTCGGCTAGGATTTTTACAAAGTTCTATGAAGCAAGTTTCGATGGTTCGTCAAAATTTCATTGGCTTGAAGGTTCCGGGTTCAAATACCGAGCTTGGATCACTTCTCGAGGATCGTACATAGGCACTAATCCATCTATTTTCATCATCGGATTCGCCTAAGATTAGGCGGGGTCAAATTGGGGTGTCTACAGTTGCCCCTCTTTGATATAACTTGCATAACAACACGTGAAGCAAGTTATATCAAAGACCCAAAGACAACAACCATTTGATCGAGCCGTTAATCTTAGGCCACAAACACACAAGCATGCATATGATGTTGGTCGTACTTGAATTTTCATCGAGCTACCTACGTACCCCTTTTCTTAGGAATCAGACCAGAACGTAGTTCATGGGGTAAAATGCGAGATGCAATGGTAAAAAACATGATGTGGATGCTTAACATGAATAAATGCTAACACGATGTAGATAGGTATAGTGTAATGCAAATAAGAGTTAGTTTAAGATCGTGAGGAGGACCGACGAGTCAGTTTAGAGTTGTGAGGAGGACCGACGAATCAGTTTAGGGTCGTGAGGAGGACCGATGAGTTAGTTTAGGACCGTGAGGAGGGCAGTCAGTTTAGGGTCATGAGGAGGACCGATGAGTCAGTTTAGGGTCGTGAGGAGGACCGATAAGTCAGTTTAGGGTCGTGAGGAGGACTGACGAGTTAGTTTAAGGTCGTGAGGAGGACCGATGAGTAAGTTTAGGGTCATAAAGAGGTCATGAGGAGAACCGACGAGTCAGTTTAAGGCCATGAGGAGGACCGAGAGTCAGTTTAAGGTCATGAGGAGGACCGATGAGTCAGTTTAGGGTCCTGAGATGGACCGACGAGTCAGTTTAAGGTCATGAGGAGGACCGAGTACGTAAACATCAAATTGATAGGTTGAGTCGGGATCTAAGAATACGAGACTTAAAGGGTAGGTTTATCGGAAACGAGATTTAAAACGATTGGAAGCCAAGCCACGGTTGAAACTTTTTGATTTATCAGGAAGAAAGATTGCAAATTAATAGGTCGAGTTGAGAACTAAAAATTTGGAAAGAGACATGAGATAAAAATAATTTAGAAACGAAGTTACGACTTAAAATTAAATTTATCGGAGGAAAAAGTTACGAATTAATAGGTCAAGTTAAGACCTAAAAATTCGGAACGAGGCATGAGATAAAAATAATTTAAAAGCCAAGTTACGACTTAAAATTAAATTTATCGGGAGAAGAAAATACCTTAAAGAGATAAGGGTTTAAAAGACATAAAATTTTCTCGAGATACCTCCGAGATTACAAAATTATTTTTGAAAAGCTCTAAAAGTTATTTTTAGAAACAAAATATGTACACAAAAATAAACATAAAAAATTTTATGTTTTCTGAAAATTATTTTTGCTAAAGAAAATAATTTAATGAATAAAATTAATACATAATAGTGATAATAGAACACTCAAAAATGCCTAAACAGCCCCTAAAAACCCTAAAACGTCATAATGGCAAACTAACTTGATGTGACTTTTGCAACCTGGCGGTCGCCAAGTCCAGACATGGCGGTCGCCGGGTAAAAACCCTTCGAACATCGCGGCCGCCATGTGGCTTTTGGGATACCTGGCTGTCGCTCACTTTGGAGTTGGCGACCGCCAACTCCAGGCGCGCGATTTTGGTTCATTCGCCCATTTTCACTCTCTCTCTAGCGTCTCTGTTCTCTCTTGTCTTCTCCTTCACTCCCAAGCCTTTACCTTTCTTGCTTCTTAGCTTCTCAAGATGTTTACCCTTCTATTCGTGATCCCATTCCTCTTTATGGCGGGCCAGGGCCATGAGGACGACGACCTTGGGGCACGACGGGCCCTCCCACTAGTGGGGGCACTTCCACGCAGTCTACTGCTGCGATGGATGCTCTAGTTTTTTAGGCGGAGCTTGCCTCCCGCCATGCTGTTGAGGTGGAGGGGCGAGCAGCCGCTGAGGCTCAAGCAGCTGCTGACGCTGCTGCAGAAGTCGTGATGGCTGACTTTCTAGCCCTCGATGCTGGAGACGGTCATCCATTACCTTTTGACCTGCATACGTATGATCCATTACCTCATCGTGCGGTTCCACGTGGCTTGAGACGTTATGAGCCTCCCGAGGATGCTGTTGCTGCCAACCTTCTTCTGCGGGAGCCTAACCATCAAATATCTCCTCGACGCCCATCGGTAAGTACCCCATCCTTACTTGTTTTAATACCAGAGCGTGGAATATCAAACGAAGACGCATATGTAGGATCCCCTATATGATGTGTTTTGATGATGATGACTGATGATGATAATTTATTTTTGATGCGTTGAATGATTTTAATGTGTGAATGTTGATTGATGAATGATGATCGAGATTTGAGCTTAGTTTAGGTACCTATGCAATGGAGATCAAAACAGTAGGGACAACTAGGATCTTTTTAACAACCAACAAAAAGGGCAATTATTTTAGCAAAAATCTTTAAAAAAAAAGCTTTATTGTTTATTTCGAGAAAAACACAAATCTAGGGGGAAAGCTTTGTTTTTTTCTTTTTTGAAAGAATTTTAGAAAATTGGGGTAAATTTTTTAAAAAAACTAGAAAAATTTTTGGAAATTTTTAAAAATTTTGAGAAAAATTCTAAAAATTCGAAGAAAACTTTGAGAAAATATTTTTGAAAAAGTTCTAGAAATGTTTAGAGAATCCCGAAAAATTTTGAAAATTTTGAGAAAAATTTTTGAGAAAATTTTAGAAACATTTTGGAAAATACTAGAAAATTTTTAAGAAAATTTTGAGAAAATCTTAGAAAAGATTAGAAAATTTTAGAAAAATTTTGAGATAATTTTGAGATAATTTTAGAAATATTTTAGAAAATACTAGAAAAATTTAGAAAAATTTTGAGAAAATTTTGGAAACATTTTAGAAACTACTAGAAAATTTTAGAAAAATTTTGAGAAAATATTGGAAAAATTTTATAAATATTAGAAAATTTTAGAAAAAATTTGAGAAAATTTTTAGAAAATATTAGAAACATTTTAGAAAATACTAGAAAAATTTTGAGAAAATTTAAAAAAAATTTTGGAAACATTTTAGAAAATACTAGAAAATTTTAGAAAAATTTTGAAAAAATTTTGGGAAAATTTTAGAAATATTAGAAAATTTTAAAAATTTTGGGAAAATTTTAGAAAAATTTTGAGAAAATTTTGGAAAAATCTTAGGAACATTTTAGAAAACCCTAGAAATTTTTTAGAAACTCTTGTAAATTTGAAGAAAATTTTAGAAAATTAAGAAAAATTTAAAGAATACCCTAAAAGTTTGTGAAAAATCTTAGAAAAAAACCTAGAAATCTCAGGAAGATTTTTATTCTTTTTTATTCTTTTTTTTATATCATTTGGGAAGAAACCTAGGGAAGAATAATAGAAATTTGGCTGGTGCACCAGGACTTAGGGTCACTAGGAATCACAAACCTAGGGTTATGGTGCCTAGTTCCTTACGGCTTGAAAGAAACCGAAGGGTCGTCACTTGCACACGAACCTAGGGTTGAGGCACCTAGTTTCCAAGGGCTTTGCCTTCAGATATTTCCTGCACTTTGCTTGCTTGATTTGTTTTTTATATGTTTTCTATCTGTCTTCTTTTACCGACTGGTCATTATGTCTGAGGCTTTGGAGGTTCTACCTCCGAGGAGGTGTTGGAGTGGTATGATGCCCTCCCTGCTCCCAGTCGGACTTACATTGATGCCTCTGGTTTTGCTCGTTTCATACCCCTGCTGGGTAGGTTGAGCAACGACCGGGTATGGCTGACAGCCCTCGCCGAGCAGTGGTGGGATACCACAAACACCTTCCATTTCACCACCTTTGAGGCCACTGTTACGCCTCTGGACTTCACACTCATCACAGGCATCCGAGTTGGGGGAGCTCCCATCCCATTTGATCCTACCATCGTGCAGTCCGCCGACGCATTGCTGAATTTTCTTGGGGCTGGCCCTGTGCAGATGGACCGGGATCGAGTCAGATACACCTGGTTCTTTGACCCTTCCGACACTTCCAGTGCACCGAGCCTCTCCACTACAAGTGGGTCGCCTGAGGCTTTCTTATGTATATGTTTGGTACCTCTTTGTTTTCGAACAAGGAGAATACCATTCACTTACATTACTTGGGCGGCCTAGCTCGTCTTGATCGGGTTGCTTCATACGACTGGGGCGGCGCTGCTTTGGCTACCCTCTTTAGTTTCATGAGGACACTGACCCGGTTCTCCCAGGAGCTCAGCATTAAGGGATACTGGAGGGTCTAGGAGGTACGACTTAGTTTTTGCAGTTTTTTATCCATTTCTGTTATCTGTTATTTCTGCCTACTGACATCTTTTTCTTTGCAGTTATGGTCCTATGAGTTCCTCGGGCTTCACGTCCCGGCGAACTATGCGGTAGACCCTCTGGTTATTCCCTGTGCAGCCCGGTGGTCCCGTGGGCTGAAAGGGAAGAAAGCCAGAGGGAAGGATCTTGATCGATTCTAGGTGTCTTTGGATCGGCTGACCCCTGACCAGGTATCTTTATTTACTGTTCAATACACTGCTTTCTGTATTATACTTCTTACTGCGCTGTTCACTGTACTGTACTGCCCCGGGCACTGTTTACTGCACACTATTCATCATACTGTATGTCTTACCGTTCCTTGCATTGTATTGTACTTTGTAGGTCCATTGAGATGTCTGGAGGGGGGTAGAGGATCGGGCCGGTGCAGATCTGATGCGCAGCCGTGATATCGCTGCGAGGGGTATCCTGTTGGAGGGCCCATTTGGGCGGGAGTACTATTTGGGAGAGCAAGTGGTTCTCCAGTCGCTTAGCCCGGATGACTTCCGGATCCCAGTGGTTCCTCCAACCTGTATGCGCCGAACTGAGGATCTGGGCCCCGTCGACCTGCTGCTAGAGACAGTGGGGACCCCCGCTATGGAGCTGCTTGTAGCGGAGGGAGACTATATGGCCTGGGCCCGGGCTCATCTGATGGGTCCACTAGGACCCGACCCGGTTGCCCCAGGGGGTAGGAGGCGAGGACAAACACCAGAGGTTGCTGGTATTGGTGCTGCTGCTGTTGCTGTTGGAGCTGCAGATGCTGGTGCTGATGCTGGTCCGGCTGGTGCTGATGCTGGTCCGGCTGGTGCTGATGCTGGTTCGGCTGGTGGAGCTAGGGTTAGGAGAGTCGAGATACCCTGGACCGTATCCTCTTTTGTAGACGGGTATGCTTTCGACGTTCCTATCCCGATTCCTCCAGCTCTGGAGTTTCGATCAGAGCATGCTCAGGTTTGACCTTTTTCTCACTAGTTCTTTTTCGCCCTTCTTCATTCGTAGATTACTCAGTTTTGTATTATTTTTCAACAGACGGATCAGGCTTGGCTGGATCATCTCATGCTGGTGATGAGTGGTCTGCGGACCCTTGTTCGCCAGCAGGATGCTGCTCTGCGTGCAGCTGGGGTTCCTTTTGCTCCTTGGCCGATAAGTGTTTGTCCTTTTTTATATCTTTGTTCTCCTGTATATTGTTTTCTTATTATTTTTCTCTTTTAACAGCCACCTGTAGCTGCTACTGTTCGACCTCCTGCTCCTGCCCCTGCCTCAGTTCTCGCACGTGGTCGCGGGCCTCGTGCTTCCTCCTGAGCTCGTTCCAGAGAGTCGGTTTCGTCTGCTCGGAGTCGATCCAAAGTCATTTCTTCCTCCAGCAGCGACAATGGTGACAACTTTGACAGACGCTTCAAGGATGACAGCTCGGAGGAGGCTGGCCCTTCCCAGTGAGTTCCCCCCAGGCATGCATGAGAGAGAGAGAGTTCTCCCCCCCAATTTTTATATTTACTTTTTATGGGCCTGCGTGCCCCAGTTTGACATTTTTGACATGCACTTACTTGATTCATGGGCCTATGTGCCCCAGTTTACTGTTTTTATTGGGCCTGAGTGCCCCAGTTTTCATTCTGATACACTATACTACATTTTTGGGCCTTCGTGCCATTTCATTATCTACTTCTTTGTCTGCTGTATGGTTCTCTCTTATTTACTGCCCAAACTTTCCTTGGATGCATAGTTTAGTTGTCACAACCCATAGATCACATAAATTGTGAATTGTCCCATACTTGTCATGTTCAAACATGGCAGTCGCCATACTTTAACATGGCGGTCGCCACTTTCCCAAAATGTCTACTTGGCGGTCGCCCACTTCATCACGGCGGTTGCTTAGTCAAAGGAATGATGTCACTATACTATGCTTTTTAGAGTTGGAGGTCTCCTGTTCCAAGATGGCGGTCGCCACATCAATCGTGCCTTTTGCCAAAATTCTGATTTCCCTCTCTTCTTAGCCCTATAAATACAGTCCTGGATGCCCCATTTACTGTTACTCCATCTTCAGATGGCTTCTCCTCTTTCTCTATGGATTGAAACACTTTTCCACATTGAACATCTGAACTTCTCCCCATTTGGCTTGAATGCCCTTTTCTCGCTGAGGGCTATGAGGATTAACAGACCTTTACTGATGGCTGCTGCACAACTATGGGATCCGCAGTCCCATGTCTTTCAGTTTGGTCTCGAAGAACTCTATCCCACTATGGAGGAGTTCACTACCATCTTGGATTTGACTCCACGGAGTTCTGTTGTCGTTCCTACTCCTTTTCTCTCGGCTCGGCAGCAGGTGATGCAACTCTGTGGTTTGTCTAAAATGGAGGCTACCCGTCTGACCTCGGGTGACTATCTTGACATTTCGTGGCTTATTGAGAGGTTTCATTCTACTGGTGACCTCAGCGATCTCGACTTTCAGTTGTGGCGTCGTTATGCACTCTGCTTTTGCCTTCTTGCCCAGTATCTCCTTATCTCTCCTGATGAGCGGGTTAGTTGTGTCCTGGTCCACATTACTGGCCAAATGTGGATGGGGAAAGACTACGTGCCCCTGGTTTTGGCTGAGACACTGCTGGGCTTGGATGCTATTCATCGTGGCGAAACCACCACCATTACTGGTAGCCCTCTACTTCTCTAGGTGATCTTAACATCTTCCTTTGTATCAAGCTCACTGTTTACACTACAAAGCCTTTCTTTTACTATTATAACTCTTGCTATAGATCTGGCTAATGGAGAAGCCTCCCATTGATAGACACAATGCCGCTGCTTTCCTTTACCATTCGCGTTATCAGATATGTGACACTGAGGCATCTTGGCCACAATATCTTTCCTCTCTGACCGGTTCAGACATTACCTGGCAGTGCCCTTGGTGGCGGATTCCTGCTATGACTCTGATCACTATGGATCATCCTGGTTTGCTGCTTGTTGGTCTGTGTCAGACTACTTTCTACTACCCTCACAGGATCATGCGGCAGTTCGGGCGAAGTCAGATCGTATTTCCCAGTATTCGAGGCTATTTGTTTTCCTCTGCACTGCGGGCTCCTTTTCTAGCACAGTATCGGGATGCCTGGCCATCTCACTCATTGATGGAGATGCACGAGTTGCAGTGTCCTGATCTTTCTATTGACTACAAGACCTGGTTGACACAAGATAGGGAAAAGAAATATAGAGAAGAGGGGAAACAGGTAGCGAAAAGGAGAAGAGTTTGAGGATATCTGCTTTATTTTGAAAAATTTCATAGCTTTCTTTTTTTTTATTATTATTTGTAGAGTTTGGGATTTGTGTGCCCTCCCTTTATTTAAGAACTTTGTAGTCTTATTTGAAGTAATGAACAACTCCCACTTTGTGTTTAAAATGGTTTAAATTTATCCAAAACTTGAATGACTTTATTATTAAAATTCAAGAATTAATTTGCATTGGTCTTATTCAGATTCAAGATGGTTAAAGACAAAGAAAGTGGCCGGACTTCTTAAAAGAAGCTGCCTACGTATCCTAGAAAGATGGAATCAGGCCTTTACGTAGTTCGAGCTCAGTTTTCACTCGAGTGTTGACACTCTCCTTTTGTAATGCCCTAACTTTTGCCAAGGTCTCCCTCTCGGGTTTTCAGCCCTGCGGACTACTCTAATTTTTACCGGAGTTGCCCTTTTGGTTTTCGGCTCAGCGAGTTTTTATTTTTATTTTATTTTTACCTCAGGGATAGTATTTTTTCAGTTGATCAAGGTTAACTGGAGTGGAGAATACATTGCCATCCAAGTCCATAATAATGACTGCACCACCGGTCATGATGGTTTTGATCAGAAACGGTCCGGACCAGTT
>JAULJZ010133524.1:0-10836 GCA_032270985.1 Heliamphora pulchella | reverse complement strand
CCATTCGAGTGTACAGATTTAAAATACAAAACTAATTACAAATTACTGTTTGTTTCTCATACTAATTTGTGATTACATCTGTGATCTAAATCTGTGTGTTTAGAATTTTTGGATTTCCAATCTAACCAAAGGTGCAGAATTTAAGGTTTTGGTACCGCTTCCAATAGGATTCGATGTGTTCATGGTTCACTTGGCCACAATCCCGATAACCGAAATGGATATTACCTCGGCTTGGAGTTTCGGAGCTACTGTGATGTACGAAAAACAGATATCTTGGGATGATCAGGTATCCACGTCCACCCCCTTTTTCTCTTACACCCCATTGGGGAGTTGAGGAGAGGAAACAACAGAAAAAAAAATAGTTAGTTAACTAGAGAAAAGAAAAAAGAAAAAGAATATAAATTTTTTAAATTTTGTTTGGATAATTTGGAGAGAAAATATGATTTCTTTTGGAATAATTGTTTACTTGCTTATTTATTTTATCTTTAGTAATTTTTTTTATCATTCAATTAACTTATTATACTTTTTAACTCCTCTTATTTACAAATGTATCGGCCAATATTGTACATGACTGATACATAACTTGACTGTATATCTAGATACATCTTTTAATATCGTAATTTAAAACGCTAGTGGAATAAGAGTTAACCGAGTTGTATATATTAGGATTAATTCGTTTAATTTGGTGGAGTAGATTACAGGTGCAACATATGGGAGGTAAGACCAGAAGCCAACATGCATCAAAGGAAAGCAGAGACGGCCCACCATTTTGACTGTTTCATATGTATGGCAGCTACCCTAAAGAAGGATCGTGAGCCTGGTTAGAAGTCAATTGTTTCTCTCTTCTTCTTTTTTTTTTTTGGTTGTGATTTTTCTATGTCAATTTGTGTTCATAATAGGGATTCCTCATGTTGTCTAAGTGTTCCTACTATTTTACTTTTGTAAATGACATTAAATGTAGTCGCATACCTTGCTTTTCCATTATTTCGATTGCTTCTATGTATAATTTTGTTGTTGTTGTTGTTGTTGTTGTTATTGTTGTTGAGTTTCTTATACTTTAGCTGGTTATTATGAAAGATTATTGATTGACATGTAAGCTATTTCTTTGTTTATTTAATTAGTGGGTAGAGAACTAGTAAGAATATTTTTTGAAGCTAGTGCAAATCCAGAGGCCCAAGACATACAACAGTAGCAAACAGCTTTGCATACAACTGCCATGGCTAATAATGTTGAACTAGTCAAAGTGAGTGTGAGACCCGGGTTTGTTTCTTTTTCGTGATTTATATATATTTAACGTGTTCTTTTTCGTTTCATGTATATCATCGATGTGTTCGTTTACGCTGTTGTGTTATAGAACAACATGTATAAATGTGTTTCACGTTTTCTCAAGTTTCGTTAAGGCATGTATGGTTGGCTTTGGGGTTGAAAAATCTTTTTTTTTATAAATGGTCATTTTTCCCAGTAGTCTAGTCGACTGGACTAGGTGACCCAGTCGATTGGGTCAACAGTAGGTAAAGTCAATTGACTGGCTAGGGCATGTCAGTCGACTGGGTTGGGTTTTTGCCATGCTCTATATATATCTAGCCCCTGAAGATATTTTAAAAAGCTTTGCTTGTTGCCTAAGTTTCCCGTTTCTTTACCTTCTCTCTCGTCTTTTGAGGGCCAGGGGCTTAGTTTTTGATGATCTGTTAGTGGATTCTTGCTATCCACGATATAGGCTTTGCATCTATCCGGATAGATTCTCATTCAAATGAGGTTCGATTTTTTAAGCTTCAAGTTTTGACTCACCGAGATAGGATTCTAGACTCTCACGTCTTAAAAAGGGTCCTACGTGCAATATTATGCATTTTTATCATTTTAAAATGCATAAAAAGTTATTTTTAGGTGCTTAAACCTTGTTTGGTTGAATGAAATGGCTTTAAAAGTGTTTTTATGGTTTATTTCATGTTGTTGGACCTGTGGATGTCTGTAATTTTTAAAAAGGTGATTTTGGAAACAAGGGACTAGTGAAAAGTCTTGAAAAAATGTATTTCAGAGGTTTGGTGCTAACCCTTGGGGTTGAGCTTGGATTTCAATTGTTTGGTTGAGATGTGGGATTATCTCGATAGTTATGTGAACGATATGATGATATGTATGTGGATATTCAGTACATGGCTATGTGCATACTTTTATCTGTTGAATCATACAAAAAACTGCATATTAGGGCATGTAAGTGTCCTACGGTGAAAGACCACCATAAATTACACATTAGGACAAGTGATTGTCTCGTGGTGAAAGACCACAAAGAGTTTGATGGTTGGGTTAGTATTGTCCCATAGTGAAAGACTGTAAAAGAGTACGACATGCATATGACCTTGTTGTATATGCTTACTGTTTTATTGGGCATTGTTAGATGCCGTGAGGGGACAAGAAAACTTATGGTTTGGGGGAGTAAAATTGTTCTCTTTTGAGGCTCGTGGGAGTCAGAATATTCATATTATTCGTGTTAGCATGTTTTTCTTTTACATCCATGCTAGTCTGTTTCCTATTGAGCTGCGGCTCACGTGGTAGGATTTGTTAAAACCTTTTTCAGGTATTGATGATCACGAGGAGTTGATCTAGAGGTGTCGTGGTGGTGGAAGACTTTATAGTTTTCCTTTTTATTATGAAAACATGTATTTATATATATGTTGCCTGTTTGTGAAGGCGTATTTTGTAAGTCTTGAGGTAATATATTATGCATGTATGGACAGGTATATATGTTGCACTGAGAGATAAACCTTAGGTACCCCTTTTTACTTCCAAATGCTGTGTTTTGGTTGTTTGCTTTACAAGTAAAAACCTGTATTTTGTTATAAAGGTGCTTCGGTGGGTTTTTCAAGTGACCCTAGTTTTGGGGGCGTGACAACTTGGTATCAGATCTCTGAGTTTGAATACCTAAGAGCTATGAAAAGAGGGTGCATAACCTTGTGAGGATGATTGCGTGTGCTTGGCTATATGTGTTTAAATGTTTTTATAACATAAGCATGATATTGAGCATGATAGTTTGTGTATACGTGAGTATGGAGGTTGAATCTTTAGGATTGATTAGTCTTATCTTAGTGCGTTTGGATTAACAAATTTGGAAGCCATGTTATAAATGCGTTTGGCTAACGTATTTTCTAGTAAGGAATCTAAGTAGGTTATCCAAATTGACGCATCTGTCCTGTTGGTCCTCCTCGATATGTGGTGTGAGATGTGTATACATAATCTTAAATTGCTATGTGTTAGCATGATTATGTTTTTCATGTTAGTAATAACATGTTATATGGAAGATTATTCTGTTATGTTGCTTTCGTATAGAGTTATGTCCACGCAGGGAGGATGAGGTCGTGATTGAGGCCGTGTCCGTGGTTTAGGCCGAAAGGATGTTCGAGTCCTAGATAATTGGGGATGCTAATGCTCCCAAAAGACCTATTAACGGGGTAAATTTGCTACGTGAGATGGTAGGCTCCATTCGATAGCTGGCTGAAGCTGCTAGAGGACTGAAGAGCATACCCAAATTGAGGACGATGGTTGCAATGCGCTAGTTTTGATGTCTTGATCCTCCTACCATTGTCAAGGATCCCAACCCCACGGTAGCCACAAAATGGCTGGAGCTGGTGACCAGGATCCTGGACACGCTTCAGATACTGTAGAATGATCTGAGAGTGGCATTCGCACCATTTTAGATGAGGGGGATTGGCTATGAATGGTGGAAGTTTGTCAGGACTACAGTGGGGGCACTTGGGAGGCTTTCACAAATGTATTTCTGGAGAAGTACTTTTTGAGACCAAGAGAGATCGTTACAAGGAGGATTTCCTTTTCCTTACTCAAGGGATGATGACAGTGGTATAGTACGAGGCTGAGTTTACCAGCCTGTCCCAATTTGCTAGGAGATTATGGCAATAGAGGAGTTCTGTGAGAAGAGGTTCAAAAGGGATTTGAGACCCGCGATTCGAGACAGAATGGTGGCATTCAGGATGTGCGCCTTTACGAACTTGGTGGAGATGGCCCTCACTATGGAAGATATCCTGAATGAGACGCACAGGGTGAGGGAGAGCAGGAGCCAACAGGATAGGGGAGATGCACAGTTCCAAGGGTGCGTAAAAAAGTGCCAGAGGCCTTCTGGTCTGAGTTCTTATCTGGCAGGGTTGTACCAGTAGTAGTTTTCTCTACCAGCACCTTCGATGGTTTCATCAGAAGGGTCAGAGTAGAGAGAGGTCATCTGTTATGGGTGCAGATAGCCTGAACATCTAGTGATGAACTGTCCACTAAAGGGACAGTCATAGAGTTCAGTACAGGAGAGAGAGCCACCAGTATGTTTTGGGTGCGGTCAGTCTGGGCACAATCGTAGGAATTACCCTCGAGGAAGGAGCAGACTGAGCACGGTAAGAGTGTCAGTTATTCCATCTGCACAAGGACGATAGGCTTCTTAGCAACCTAGGGCTCAGATGTCTAGGTTTGTAGAAGGGGGTGCCTCAATATAGTCTGTGAGGCAGTCGACGGCCCAGGGTTATAGTGGGAAGGCCAGGGCACCGCAAGGCAGAGCTTATGTTCTTACTGATACCAGTGCTTCCAAAGCACCAGTTATGCCCGATGCTATAGCTACTCCATCCATTATCAGAGGTACTCTCTTAGTATGTAGATCATGAGCTAGTGTTCTCATCGATACGGGAGCATCGCATTCCTTTATTTCCTCTACTTATGCAACTACATTAGGTTGGAGACGAACTCATTGGGTAGTACATTGAGCGTAGAGACCCCTGTTAATGGAAATGTGGTGTTGAGTCGAGTTTATAAATCTTGTGAGTTAGGGGTCGTCGACCGTTGTTTAGAGTTTGATTTCATCATTCTAGACATGACCACGTTTGATGTCATCCTAGAGATGGACTGGCTGACCACCTATCGTGCCTTTATAGATTTTGATCGACGAAGGGTAACGATTTGTACACCGGAGGGTGATTGCTTTTGTTTTGTGGGCGACCAGGATGAGGGTTTGGTGTCTATGCCCAGTGTTGCTCGAAATTGAGAGAATTTAGGATTTCACTTTTCTACTCTCATGTTGGATGAGACGGTAAGGGTTCGAGGGGAGTTACCCTCGGTGGTTTGTGACTATCCAGATGTTTTTCCAGATGATCTATTTGAGTTTCCATTGAGTCATGAGATAGAGTTTTCTATTGATCTAATTCTAGGAGCTGCTCCCATTTCTTTGCCATCTTATCGCTTTGCACCGGCTGAGTTGCGAGAACTCAAGGTACAGCTTCAGGAATTGCTTGATAAAGGGTTTATACGTCCGAGTACGTTGTCGTGGGGAGCTCCAGATCTTTTTGTTAAGAAGAAGGATGGGTCCTTGAGGTTGTGTATAGAGTACCAAAAGTTGAATCGAGTAACAGTGAAGAACAAGTATCTTATGCCAAGGAATGATGACTTGTTTGATTAGTTGAAGGGGTCGAGTTGCTTCTCGAAGATTAACGTGAGATCAGGGTACCATCAGCTGAGGATTAGGGACGAGGACAAAGCGAAGACCGCCTTTCGGGCTCATTTATGGTCACTATGAGTTTCTGGCTATGTCGTTCGGTCTGACGAACGCTCTAGCAATGTTTATAGGTTTGATGAATCGTATCTTCCACCAGTACCTGGACAGCTTTGTGGTTGTGTTTATGGATGAAATTCTTATCTATTCACCCATGAGAGAGATGAATGAGGAACACCTGCGTACTATTCTATAGATCCTAAGAGAGCACCGCTTGTACACGACGTTCGAGAAGTGTGAGTTTTGGACGTTCGAGGTAAAATTTCTTAGACACGTGGTATCGAAAGATGGAGTGTCAATGGATTCTTCAAAGACTGATGTAGTGATGGATTGGGAATAGTCGAAGAATGTCTTCGAGATTCGTAGTTTCTGGGTTTGGTAGGCTATTACCAGCAGTTCGTGAAAGATTTTTCAAGCCTTGTTGCGCCGATGATGCGTCTTACACAGAAGGGAGTTATGTTTGTTTGGAGCGAGTTCTGTGAGTTGACGTTCCAAGAGTTGAAGAAGAGGTTGGCCAGTGCACTAGTGTTGATAATTTCAGACTGAGGTTTGGGGTATACAACGTATTGTGATGCATCGCATAACGGTCTAGGTTACGTTCTAATGTAGAAAGGTAAGGCTGTGGCCTACGGATCCCGGCAGTTGAAGACATATGAGAAGAACTATCTGACACATGACTTGGAGTTGGCAGTCATGGTCTTTTTCTTGAAAACATGGTGGCATTATCTCTATGGTGAGTACTTTGAGGTTTTCTCCGATCATAAGAATTTAAAATACTTGTTTTTGCAGAAAGACCTGAACCTGCACCAAGGATGGTGGATGGAGTTGTTGAAAGACTATGACTTTAACTTGTAGTACCACCAGGGAAAGGCCAATGTCATGGCCGATGCCCTTAGTAGGAGATCTCATGGGTCGTTAGCTTCTGTGGCTATATGGAAATGGGACATGCTTGGAGAGGTTGGAGAGTTTGATCTGTGTCTTGGGGAGACAAGGAGAGGTGCAACTTTGTTCTCAATAGCTTTACGACCTGCGTTGGTTGCACGTGTGCTAGAGGCTCAACAAACAGATTAGGAGGCTCAAATGATACGGGATCGTATTGCCAATGGAAAGTACACTACAAAATGGGTTGTGAGCCCATATCAGAGTTTGAGATTGATAGGGAGATTATTTGTACCAGAGTTGTGCCATGCCGTGATACTACATGATTTTCATCATTCACGTCTTATAGTGCATCCAAGAGGCACGAAGATGTACCATAATCTACGTCGACAGTTCTGGTGGAAGGAAATAAAGAGGGATGTGATTCAGTTCATTTCTCAGTGCCTTACTTATCAATAAGTGAAGGTAAAACATCAAAGGCTAGCAGGAATGTTACAGCCATTGCCAATATTAGAATGGAAGTGGGAGAACATCACAATGGATTTTGTATCAGGACATCCTAGATCGCCGAAGGGACACGACGCTGTTTGGGTTATAGTTGATAGGTTGACAAAATCTGTACATTTTCTTCCCATTCGCGTGAAGGATTCGGTGGACCGACTCGGTAGGTTGTATATCCGTGAGATAGTTCAGCTACACAGAGTACCTGTGACTATTATTTCTGATCGAGACCCGTACTTTACATCATGCTTTTGGCAGAGTCTTCAGGTGGCTTTGGGGACGAGCTTGACGTTCAGCACTGCTTTTCACCCTCAGACGGACGGTCAGTCTGAGCAGACCATACAAATTCTGGAGGATATGTTGAGGGCCTGTGTACTTAATTTTTGGGATTCTTGGGAAGATCATCTATCGATGGCAGAGTTTACATATAACAACGGATATCAATTTAGCATTGGGATGGCGCCGTATGAGGTTTGTATGCTAGGCCATGTAAGTCACTAATATATTGGACAGATGTGGGAGAGACCACAGTTTTGGGACTCGACATGGTCAGGGAGACGACCGAGAAGATCACTGTGATTCACCAACGTCTAGTGACAGCTCAGAGTTGCCAAAAAAGCTATGCAGATTAGAGAAGGTGACCTTTGGAGTTTGCAGTGGGAGACCACGTGTTTCTAAAAGTCTCACCACGCAGAGGTTTGATGAGGTTTGGCCATAGCGGGAAGCTATCATCGTGTTTCATTAGATCGTTTGAGATCCTTAAAAAAATAGGGGAGGCAGCATATCGTTTTTCTTTGCCACCTCAGTTGGCGTCTGTGCACAATGTGTTTCATGTTTCAATACTTCGAAAGTATGAGCCTGACCCATCACACGTTTTGGATTGGGCTGAGTTGCAGGTTGATGAGGATGTTACATAAGAGGAGCGGCCGGTGAAGATCTTGGACAAAAAGAAGCAAGTGTTGAGAGGGAAGACCATTGCTTATGTTAAGATCCTATGGTTGCATCACAGGGTTGAAGAAGCGATGCGGGAGCTCGAATCCGGGATTCGTGCTAGATACCCGGAGTTATTTGCCTTGTAGCAAATTTTAGGGGCAAAATTCCTTAACGGGGGAGTGTTGTGAGACCTGAGTTTATTTCTTTTTCGTGATATATGTTTTTGACGTGTTCTTTTTCGTTGCATGTATATCATCGATGTGTCCGTTTACGCTATTGTGTTATAGAACAGCACGTACAAATGTGTTTCACGTTTTCTCGAGTTTCGTTAAGGCATCTATGGTTGGATTTGGGGTTAAAAAAATTTTTTTTTGTAAAGGGTCGTTTTTCTCAACAGTCCAGTCGATTGGACTGGATGACCCAATCGACTAGGTTAACAATGGGTCAAGTCAGTCGATTGACTGGGGAAAGTCAGTCGACTGGGTTGGGTTTTTGCCGTGTTCTATAAATATCCAGTCCCTGGAGATATTTTAAAAAGCTTTGTTTCTTGCCTAACTTTTCCATTTCTTTGCCTTCTCTCTAGTCTTTTGAGGGCTCGGGGCTTAGCTTTTGATGATTTGTTAGTGGATTCTTGCTATCCATGACGTAGGCTTCGCATCTATTCGGACGAATTCTTGTTCCGACGAGGTTCAATTTTTGAGGTTTTGAGTTTTGACTCACCGAGATAGGATCCTAGACTCTCATGTCTTAATAGGGTGTTGCGTGCAATATTATGCTTTTTTACCGTTTTAAAATGTATGAAAAGTGATTTTTAGGTGCTTAAGCCTTCTTTGGTTGGATGAAATGGCTTTAAAATTGTTTTTATGGTTTATTTGATATTGTTGGACCAGTAGATGTCCGTGGTTTTCAAAAAGATGATTTTCAAAATGAGGGATTAGTGAAAAGTCTTGAGAAAATGTATTTTAGAAGTTTGGTGCTAACCCTTGGGGTTGAGCTTAGATTTCAATTGTTTGGTTGATATGTGGGTTTATCTCAATGGTTATGTGAACGATATGATGATATGTATGTGGATATTCAATACATGGCTGTGTGCATACTTTTATCTGTTAAATTATACGAAAAACTACACATTAGGGCATATGAGTGTCCCGCGGTGAAAGACCGCTAAGAATTGCACATTAGGGTAAATGATTGTCTAGTGGTAAAAGACTGCAAAGAGCTAGATGATTGGGCTAGTATTACCCCACGGTGAAAGACCGTAAAAGAGTACGACATGCATACGACCTTGTTGTATATGCATACTATTTTATTGGGCATTGTTAGATGCCATGAGGTGACGAGAAAATTTATGGTTTTGGGGAGTAAAATCGTTCTCTTTTGAGGCTCGTGGGAGTCGAAATATTCATATTATTCATGTTAGCATGTTTTGCTTTTACATCCTTGCTAGTCTATTTCCTATTGGGCTTCGGCTTATGTGGTGGGATTTGTTAAACCTTTTTCAGGTATTGATGATTACGAGGAGTTGATCTAGAGGTACCGTGGTGGTGGAAGACTTGTATAGTTTTCCTTTATGTTATGAAAACATGTATTTATATATATATTTCCTATTTCTGAAGGCGTGTTTTGTAAGCCATGAGGCGATATATTATGCAAGTATGGACAGGTATATATGTTGCACTGAGAGATAAACCTTGGGTATCCCTTTTTACTTCCAAATGCTGTATTTTGGTTGTTTGCTTTACAAGTAAAAACCTGTATTTTGTGATAAAGGTGCCTTGGTGGGTTTTTCACACGACCCTGGTTTTTGGGGCCTGACAATGAGTTTATTGGTCTTTACTTTCTGTTTAGCTTGATTATTGCAGGTTTTGAGTTTTGAAATTAGAATGGGCTTGGCATTTCATCTACATTTTTGGCTCAATATGTAAAGAGAGTAATTAAATATGAAAAAAAGTAAAAGCTTCTGCGTATAACAATGAGCAATGAGTTTCATCTCACGGTGCAAGCATCATGATATCTTCAAGTGAATTTTTAGTTTCCCTATTGACTGCCTTGTACTCATGTTTCTTTTGTCTAAAAAGTTGCTTATCAATAAGTGGAATTAGGATACACATGGAGATAATTGCTGCCAAATGAATATCTCATTCACATATACAAATTTTAACAATTGAACAGCTATTTTTAAGAAATCGAAAATGGTAACTACTATGCTCATCTCATGGGACAAAGTTAATTATCATATTATCTGTTTCATTTTTATTTTTCTCTTTGGTGCTTCCATTGTTTTCAATATCATCAAACATCGTAAACCTTTAAATGAGCAAAATTGCTGCCTGAGATATATTACAACATTTACAATACAACGAAGAATCTATACTGTCTATTGTTTCCTCATGCATAAGGCAGGAAATAATAATATTACCAAATGAAGTTTGGGATTTCAAACCTAATCAGTTTCCCATTCGCCTGAACACGATGCTTATCATTTGGGTCAACATTGCCTTGTATGTCACTTGGTTTATGAGACTCTTGCTAAAAATCCAAACTAGATCCTACCAGTTTTTTCATGAAGTTGAGATTATATTGACATTGAGAAAATTTTGACCACCACCTATTAAGAGCAATATTATAGCAAACTCTGATTACTCCCAGCAATGGTTCTTCATGAACTGCAAATCAATAAAGTTGAACAGAAAGTTAATATTTGGTTAAATTCTATCTAAAATTCAAAAATTTTAGTAAAGCTATTGGTAGAAATTATTAAATCAGAAATACTTACTGCAACAGTTTTAGTTGGAATCGATAAAGCTGAGAAAATTAGGATTACTTTTGGTCTATAAATGGGGGCTTCTCTTGTATGACACTGTTGGTGTCAAATTGAAGGCATACCTAACTTCCGAATCTCTTTCTTCAAAAGGATATATACTATGCAGTTCTTCAAATAGTTTGTTTTGGATGGATGCTATATTTGAATATGTCAAGTATCCACATCC
>JAULJZ010133503.1:0-10838 GCA_032270985.1 Heliamphora pulchella | reverse complement strand
CCCTTACATTCAACGAGGCCTTTTTTCAAGTGGTAGAGACCCTAGCAGAACTCCGCAGTTAAGCGTGCTTGGACGGGCGCAATGCAAAGATGGGTGCCCCTTAGAAAGAACAAAACCATGAGAGTTTTATCCAAAATGGATTGCTATGAGAAGGGTCGGGTGTTACACCATGCAATACTCAAATATGACTAAAATAGCTTTATTCTTTCAATACTATATAATAATTTTCCTAAATGGAGTATAAGCTATTGTTTGTACAAGTTATAACTATTTTTTTCTATTTCAACAACTAGTTACAATTTTTATTAGACATTCACAACTTCTACTACAACTTCTATTCTATAAACTATTAATTTCAGTAATATCGAATACTACTAATGTACTAAAGTGGTGACTATATTTTAAGAGTTCTTTAAGTCATAAAAAAAAAGTCATCAAATTCTCTTTACCTGTGTGTTAAAGAGGTGACTTTTAGTCGAAGTGCGTATAAACTTGTCCGAATGAATTATAAAACAAAACAAAAAGTTATCAAATTCTCTCATCTAACCCCCTTTTGTTACAGTAAATAATGGTGAGTGTCACTACCATGACCCACTAGCTAGGTTGTGGGTTCAAGGACCTAGAAGTAAACCAACAATTTAAAAAAAATGGCATGTCCATAACATAACTTACATGGCTATACAGGACCAAATATAACTGTATATCACATGGCATATAAGGACGGAGTTGACATTAAATCAGGTGCTCATGTGGCATTCATACCAACTAGATTCTACACTGCCACCAACAGAGAAGGTAGAGAAGAAAGCCAATATGTTGAGTTCTTTTTTGGAACAAGTTTTTTTAGTGAGTTTATTTTTAATTATTGTTTGGTTTAATTATGTAATTGACAGATATTCAGAATAAACGATGTGATGTTGACTAATTAAGAACGTTAGATTAAAAATTATTATTATTTATTTGAATATTTATAAAACTAAATTCAAAAAGTTTAAAAATCATAAATTGAACATATTTATGATTTTATTTTCAAAATATATTCTAAGAAAAAACATACATTTTTTTAAGAAATACAAACCAACATGTGTTCACAAACTAGGAGTATGTGTTCATTCATTCATTCATTTTTTTTTTTGACTTCTCAAATTGCTGCATTTCATCTAAGGTGGACGGACAGTTGCAGCATAAATTGCTCAAGACATTGGAGTTCAAATATATGGGCTTAGTTTGATCATTTTCATATAATTGGATAGAATACGAGGAATAAATAATATTGTGGGTATCACATGTTTTAGTATATTAATGAGAGTGGACAAAAGCTATGGGCCTAAGGTCCAGCTCGAATGATTTGAGGCAAGGACCCAAAAGGGAGATCAGTCCGAAATGGACTTGTCCAAGTATTCGAAGAAGCCCGGACCCACTGTTGTTTGGGCCCTGCTAGTTCGGCCCACCCATTTAGAGGCAGAACGGACCTATGAAGCTCACGTCGGCCCCTCAATGAAAGGAATAATTTTCATATTGTATACAATTTGATCAGATATACAAGATGGGAACAAATCGACATCAGGACGACATGATGGAAACAAATCTACAGGATGGATGGAAACAAATCACATCTACAGGATAGGAAACAATTTTTTACTAATAGGAGGTAGGATTCTAAGAGGATTCAGCCTCCATTAGTCCTGACCCTTATATAAAGAGAGGCACCCCCAAACCACCAAGTAGGCAATTCTTAGCCCCAAAACTCTTACTTAGAAACTTCTCGGAGAGATATCTAACTTGAGCGCCGGAGTGCCTCCCGGCCATAACCGGCTGGTAGGCGCTAACGGCGTTCTTGGTGGTTGCAGGTGTTCGGCGGCGGAGCAAGGAGCATCCAGTGAGTTCGAAAGACAAGGAGTCCGGTCCATACTCTGTTCGGGGTCAACAGTATTGGGCCAGTTCATCTGGTCCTGATTGTGCCGAACAAGCCCAAACAGTTTGTACCGCGCACAATTTGGCGCCGTCTATGGGAACGATGATCTCGAACCAACAGAATCATGAGTCATACTCCGACTGGATTCACTGGAAGTCGCACTAGGGAGGATATACCCCAAAGATCCATACCTGTCATTCAAAATAGGCCAAGGGCCAAAGAGTCCCTTTAGAGGTTCGAAGACGAAGGGATGATGCCTCCTACAATGGAAGGCAATTGCGCTACTCAACTACAAGTTCCAGAGGGAAAAAACCCTCTCCCCCATCTTCAAGAGATAGAGGAAGACTAGAGGAGAGGCTGGCCAGGCGAGATAGGATCATCAGCAATCTGGAGGAGAGAATGGAGCAGCATGACCGGGAGATTGATGAACTCAGGTGACTAATCCAGGGGTAGGATGCTCAAAGGGAACCGCGGGTAAGGCAAAGAGAAAACCCCGAGCAAGAGGATACCGAACGGAGCCCGGAGTCCTACAGTTTGAGCCACCCTCAGAGGCAGAGGCGCAAAGAACCTGAGGTAAGCCTAAGAAGTTCTAAAACTGTCAAAACGTAGTCAGTTCGGCCAAGCCATGAAAGAGTTGCCCGGGCCAAACTAGATCCAACCTAAGACGTACGGCTATGGTTGGAAAAAAGGATGGATTCTCATTTGCAGTATGGCAATGGCCGAACGGCCCAGGACGTGGCAAGGAGGGCCCTTAAACAGATCTCAGTGTCACCGTTGGCCGAAGTCATAGAGAATGCTGATCCACCTCACAAGTTCTCTCCACCAAAGTTTGAGATGTATGATGGGAAGGCAGATCCAGTAAGCCATGTTCGGCAATACAAGCAGGCAATGGCACTCTGGAGCGGCAATGATGCCCTTCTTTGTCGGATGTTCCCATCCAAATTGAGGAGACAGCCCTCGGTTGATTCCACAAGTTGGCACCCCGGTCCATAATGAATTGGCAACAATTGGCTGAGTCCTTCACTTCTCGGTTCATAACCAATAGCAAGCAGCTGAAGAGTTTGGACACACTACTGGCCCTACGGAAGAGTGGCAGAGAAACAATTCGGGAGTATGCTTGACGGTACTGGGAGGCTTACAACGAGATTGAACTGTAGTGAGTAACTCGTAGTAGCATCTTTCAAGATCGGGCTACCTCTCCAGAGTCGCTTGAGACAGACCCTCACTAAGAAGGCTGTTAATGGTAAAAATAGAACAGCATGCAAAGGTAGAAGAAGATATAAGCCAGGCCGAGCAAAGTGTGGCTTCGGTAAAGCAGCCAGAGAAGAAGGATAAAGGCCGAAAAGACCAGAAGTCCAAGAAGCCATCTCAGGAAAAGAGGGAGTCAGTGGCTTACCAGGCCATGCAAACGATATTCAAGGAGCTCCTACATAAGCTCCTAGACCAAATCAAGGACAAACGATATTTCCAGTAGCCCCCAAAGTTGATGGGAGATCCAAACAGACGTGATCAGAAGAAGAAGTGCCACTATCACCGAGATCATGGCCACCTGACTGGAGAGTGTAGGACCTTCAAGAGACACTTGGAGGACTTGGTGCAAGTAGGGCATCTACTTGAATTCATTGATGCCGAAAAGACTGCTCGAAAAGGAAGGAATCGCGAACAAGGGGATCCTCCACTTGGCGTGGTAAAAATGATCCATGGCATAGCTGAGCCGATCACCCGATCAGTAGTTCGGCACCATGCTAGGACCATTGCACATGCCATGAAGGTGGACGAGGGCAAGCGAAGGAGAACAGAAGGAGACTCCGGCCAAGGCCCCAAGGGGATCAGCTTCTCAGAGAAAGACCTTGAAGGGATACATCGGCCCCACAATGATGCCTTGGTACTAACACTACGCATTGCCAACTACGATGTAATGCGAGTGCTGGTAAACCAGGAAAGCTTGGTGGATATCATGTACTACGGCCTATTCCAGAAGTTGGGACTGAAAGACTCTGCGCTCAAAAGTTGCGTAACACCCCTGATCGGTATTAGAACAGATCCAGTATGGCCCGTTGGAAGAATTACGATACCAGCAAAGGCAGGTCTCGTAACGGTAAGTACTGAATTTCTTGTTGTTAACCAATCATCCACCTATAATGCCTTTGTAGGAAGAACGTGAATCCATAGCTTGGGCGCCGTACCCTCAACCTACCATCAATCCCTAAAGTTCCAAATAGGCCAAGAGATGATTGAAATCAAAGGGACTAACATGCCGCAAGGCAGTGTTTCCTAGCAACATTGAAGAGCTCCAAACAATATCCAAAAGTGAAGACTGTCGAGATGGAGGAAAGGCCAACGATCCTTGACTATAGCCGAACAGCCGAGGAGAAAGTGGTGGATGACCTAAAGAAAGTCATCATTAGCCCGGAGGACCCAGATCGGGTCTTCTTGCTCGGAACAACCATGGCCGAACAAGAGAAAACCAAACTGGTTGAATTTTTGAAGGAACACAAGGAGGTCTTTGCATGGACACCATACGAAATGCCAGGAATAGATCCCGAAGTAATCAGTCACCGGTTAAATGTGAACCCCCGGAGAAAGCCAGTGATACAGAAACCCAGGAAATCGGCTCCACACCATGCAGAGGCAGTAGTTGAGGAAGTTCAGAAACTAAAGGAGGCTGGGGTTATCAAGGAAATCCACTACCCAACTTGGTTGGCGAATACCGTGGTAGTCAAGAAGAAGGATGGGAAGTGGCGAGTCTGTGTTGACTTCACCGATCTCAACAAGGTCTGCCCAAAGGACTGTTTTTCTCTGCCCCGAATAGATCAGCTCGTTGACTCAACGACGGGACATGAGAGAATGAGTTTCCTGGATGAGTACAGAGGATTCCATCAGATTGCCATGTACCCCCCGGACATGGAGAAGACAACGTTCATCACTCATTGTGACTCACAGGGGGATAGAAGTAAACCCCGAACAAATTTTGACTGTTCAAAACTTGAGAAGTCCGCAGAACCTGAAAGAAGTCCAGAAGCTTACAGGGATGACTGAGCACTGAACTGGTTCATTAGCCAAGCATTAGATTGGTGCTACCCGTTCTTCAAAGTTATGAAAAGGGTGAGCCAGTTCAGGTGGGACAAAGAAAGAGAGCAAGCCTTTGCCGAGCTAAAGCGGTATCTCTCTTCTCCACCATTACTAACAGTGTCGAGCTCTAGAGAAACACTATACATGTACTTGGTTGTTTCAACTCGTGCTGTGAGTGCCGTGCTCTTAAAGATAGATGACAAGGTCCAGAAACCAATCTACTACGTAAGTAAGGTTCTTCTTAACCCATAGATGAGGTACCTGCCGTTGGAGAAGCTAGCACTGACCATGGTCGTTGCCTCTCGCAAACTCATCAATTACTTCAGAGCTCATTCGGTCAAGGTAATCACCGAACACCCTCTTCAAGCATTACTACGTAAGGCTGACTTTTCAGGAAGAATTGCGAAATGGGCCGTAGAGCTTGGGGAGCACGACATCACCTTATGTCCAAGAACGGCCATAAAAGGCCAAGTCTTGGCCGACTTTATAGCCAAATTCAGCAAGGAGGATTGTTTAAAGGACACTAGGGGGCAAGCCACTAAGCCAGCAAATGCAGACTCAGGGGGCACTTGGAGGCTATACGTGGACGGCTCGTCATGTCACAAAGGAGCAGGTGCTGGGATCGTGCTGTACAGCCCAGAACGAACCCTCATTGAGAAAGCAGTTTGGCTTGAATTCCAGGCCACTAACAATGAAGCCGAGTACGAGGCACTTCTAGCTGGACTTCGGGACGCCATTGAGTGAAGGCCGAAAAAGTCAAAGTATTTTGTGATTCACAGTTGGTGGTAAATCAATTCAAGGAAGAATACCTAGCCAGAGATGACAGAATGCAGGCGTACGTACAGTTAGCACAACAACTGGCCAAAGGCATCCCAGGTTTTGAGATCACCCAGCTCTCATCCAGTGCGAATAGCCATGCCGATTCCCTGGCTTGCCTGGCATCAGCTGTTAGTTCTGAGAAAAAAAAGGTGATTTCAATGGAAGTCATCCAACAACCGAGCATCGTTAACCACGAAGTGAAGCCGGTCTACTGCTCGAAATTGGGTCCAAGCTGGATGGATCCCGTAAAAGACTACTTGGTGAAGAACCTGCTCTCGAACAATCAAAAGGAAGCTCGGATATTAAGAAAGAAGTCAGCATGGTTTTGGGTGTCTAGTTCGGGGGATCTGTATAAAAAATCCTTCACTGGGCCCTACCTCTTATGTGTACACTTGAACAAAGTCCAAGATCTCTTGTTTGAAATACATGAGGGGATTTGTGGCAGTCACACAAGAGGACGGTCGTTAGCTCACCGAGCAATATCTCAGGGTAACTAGTGGCCCTATATGCAGAAGGACGCAAAGCAGTACGTCCAGAAGTGTGAGAAGTGCCAAAGGTTCAGCCCGAACATACATATCCCTGTCGAAGACCTCTCCCCACTCATAAGACCGTGGCCCTTTGCCCAGTGGGGATATGACATAGTTGGCCCCTTTTCAAAGGCCACAGGCAATAGGAAATATCTCTTCGTCGCCACGAACTACTTCACAAAATGGGTGGAGGCCAAGCCCTTGGCCAACATTAGAGATGTTGATGTACAGAAGTTCACATGGAAGAGCATCATCACTTGGTTCGGCATCTCCCGAGCAATTATCTCCGACAACGGTACCCAGTTCAACAGCTCCCTATTTAAGAATTTTTGTTCAAGGCTTGGGATCAATATCTATTTTTCTACCCCAGCGTACCCCCAAAGCAATGGACAAGCCGAAACCACAAACAAGACCATCATTGACGGACTCAAGAAAAGGCTGGATGCTGCTAAAGGGAGATGGGTGGAAGAACTGCCCTCGGTTCTAAGGACTTACCGAACAACTCCTAGAAGGTCTACAGGTGAAACCCCCTTCTCCTTGGCTTATGGGGTAGAGGCAGTCATTCCATTAGAAGTTGGATTACCGACCATCCGAACAGAGGTAAGTAAGCCCGAAGTAAATAATAAGGCACTAGCCTTGGACCCAGATTTGGCCGAAGAACGAAGGTGGATGGCAACCATTAAATTGGCAGCCTATCAGCAAACACTTGCCAGAGGATACAACAAGAGGCTGAAGCATCGTGAGTTGGTGTGGGAGACTTGGTCTTAAGGAAAGTACTCGGTCATACAAAGGACCCTGTCTAGGGGAAGTTGGGCCCGAACTAGGAAGGCCCGTACAAGGTTACGTCCAAGGGTGGCACAAGAGCATACCACCTAGAAGACATGAATGGGAAGGCAGTCCCCAGGCCATGGAACGCTAACAATCTCCGTAAGTTTTACTTTTAATCTTTTAGTTTCTTGTAATTTTTCATTATTTACAATAAAACGCCGCTGTTCGGCATGAGCTTTTTCCCTCCACTCTTAAAGTTTTAATCAATTGAAATTCCTGACAAAATCTTGGGGGCATACCCTGAGCACAGTAAACTTCAGCGGCCCAAGTTCGATGTTTATTCGAACAAATTTAAGCCCTTAGTATGGATGATAATCATATATTTAGGATGTTTAAACCTAAAATGGCTAAGTTCAATATTTATCTGAACAAATTTAAGCCCTTAGTATGGACGTTAATCTCATACTTAGGATGTTTAAGCCTAAAAAGACTAAGTTCGATATTTATCCGAACAAATTTAAGCCCTTAGTATGGACGTTAATCTCATACTTAGGATGATTAAGCATAAAAATGTTAAGTTCAAAGTTTACCCGAACTAATTATGCCCTTAGTGTGGACGTTAATCACATACTTAGAATGAATGAGCCTAATAAAGCTAAGTACGATGTTCATTCGAACTCATTAAGCCCTTAGTGTGGATATTGAATCTCATACTTAGAATATTTAAAAATTAAAAGTTTGGACCCATACTTGGGATAATTATGCTTAAAATACTAAATGTGGAAGTATGTTCGAATTTCTGGAGCTGTCAGTATGGAAGTTCATCAAAAACAATGCAAGAATAAAGACCGAAGCAAGTTAAAAAAGAGTTCTTCATTAAAATAAAAGGGGGCGGGAACCCCTTAAGCTACAAAACTAGCAGCTCCGAAGAGCCATACATTGATATGCAACAAAAGAAAAAATACAAAGCCCTCATGGGACAGCAAGGAAATCCTCAGTGGTCCCAATCGGAGTTCCCACCTCTTCGGCCACCACTGGAACAACCGGGTCCGCGTCAGCTGGCACTGCTTGATCGGCTTCTGCAACAACGGCTTCAGATCCTCCAGCTTCCTCTCCCTCTTCTTCGGCAGCTTGTTTGCTTGGGAGGGGGACATCAGAATATAAGGGGGAGGATGCCTCGACCCCGGCGGCCTTGAGCACGGCCTCCCAAGCGAAGCCAGAGATGAGGTCCTGAAGGCCAGGGATCTGTGACTTATAATCCTCTGTAGCCTCTGCGACCCCTGCCGAATAGGCATGTGAAGCCTCTTCCTTGGCTTTATCCAGTTCGGCCTCGGTTTCCCCAAGCTGAGCCACAGTATGGGCCAGAGACTCTTCTTTCTCCTTCAGTTGCCTCTTCAAGGCAGTTTCTTGTACCTCGAGCTCGAAGATCCTGGCCCGAGCTGCATCAGTGATCTTTGTCTTCTCCCGAAGATTGCCCTCCAGCTTGCCAATATGCTGAAGGTACTTGGAGTTGGCCTTGCAAAGCTTGGTCAGCTCGGCCTGCTGCGCCTTAGCTCGCTCCGCCATCACCATCAAGCGTTGGAGGCCCTGCAAATCGGAAGAATGTTAATATACCAAAAGGGACAAGGGGACTAACGAAAATTGAAGCAAAGATTACCTGAATAGAGTGTCGAATAGAAGATTTGACCAGCTTCTCGTGGTGAAATTTACGGACCTCCTCCATGTCCGCAGGCAGAAGCAACGCTTGGCCTAGCTCGTAAGCGGTTTCGGGAGAGCCCGCCTTGTCCTCGACATTTATAAGGCGGCCCCCCTTGGTGAGTTTGGGGGTCCAAGGCTGAGGGCCCTCCTCGGCCTCCATGATCTTCTTCCCCTTGTCCTTGGTTTTCCCACTACCCTGTTCCTTTCCTCTCCCTGTCTCCTCCGAAGCCTCCCCCACCTTCTTCATCCTTTTCGGTGCTGGGGCGGCAATAGTTTTGACGGTGGCCGAATTCGAAAGTTCGGCATTAAGTTCGGCAACCCTTGATTTAATAGGCTTTGTGGGCTTCGTGCTGGCAGCCACGGAGGCCCATTTTTTTGGACCCCCAATAGTAAGGAGAGCAGAGAGGTCGGCGGTGGGAGCCTTTCTTTTCGCCATTTGCTCAATATCGGCAAGGTCTAAAGGATTTGGCGAAGAAGACGAAGAGAAAGATGAGGAAATCGAGATAGTATAGCCGGGTGATGAGGGACCTGGCTCGTCAGCAACAAAGGAGGGCTGGGCAATAGTCACCTGCCTTTCCGCTCGAGTGAAGGGAAGAACGATGGCTTGAAGAACTTCTACAGGTGCGGATGCTGGTGCAGTTACCCGAGCGCCTGATGTGTTTGGACGGATGGAGCTCCTGTAGGTCGGTATGTATTTTAGCAGAATATGGGCTGCTCGGCCTAGTCTCCTCTGCTCGGGTAAGCCTTCGTATGGCCAAACCTTCTTCAAGTCTTTTAAATGTACACCAGGAAGAGGTCCGCGGGATGGATTGTTCGCAATAGCACCTGCAACCGAACAAGAGAGATGCCAGAGCTCGGGAGACATAAAAATAAACGAAGCGCTCAGTAAAGAAAAATGTCGAACAGTTGGTGGGGGACCTACCAGGCCCAAGTCCATCTTTCTGGGGGATTGTGAAGATATCTTGCTCTTCCCCAGGGCCGAACTCGAAGTTTTCCATTATATATAAGAAGTCGTCATCGACATCCTTGCCAGAGTCCGACAGTTCGATGACTAACTTCTCAACTGCCCTTTTGGCTTTAAGGTAGTATGATCCGGATGAGTGTTTTATCATGTTGTAGCAGTAGACCCAGATACTAAGGTTGGTACCCAGGATACGGTTCAACTCTACAACCCCCATGACCACTCTAAAGACATTAGAGGAGACTTGCATGAGGCTCACTCTGTAATGCCGAAAAACCCTTCGAAGAAGAGGGTGAACTGGGAACCGAATTTCTCCTTCCACTACGGCTACCAATGGAAGGGGGAGCTTCTCTCAGTTCCCTTCTCGGGAATGCCGGGATTGGCCAGAGTGATGCCAACATCATCTGGAACGTTGTATCGATGCAGAAATTCAAGCATTGCCGCCGGCGTTGATATTAACTTTTGGAGTTTGCCCATTGAGAAGAAAAGAAAAGAGAAAAGGATAGAAGAAGAAGCTAATGTAAAAATAAGCAAACTCGCCTCAAGGCAAGGAATCGACAACAAAAAGCAAAATTTTACCTCGGAAAGTATTACAAAAACTTCAAATCACCGCTGGAACTGGGAAACTTTCGCCGAAATCTGGGTTTGTTCTCGCCAGAAAACGCAGAGAGGGAATTATGGGGACGAGTTCAAAAGGCTTGAAAATCTATAGAAGCGGTAAAAAGGGAGAATGATGTTGAAGGGGTTTTTATACCCGTCGATTCTGAAACGACGGGCACATTAATGCGCCGTACGCAATTAACACGTGCGCCCCCCAGAACGACGCGTGCCCCTCAGCAATCCAATCAGAACACGCCACGTCACCTACACAGGGCTCGAGGATACCCATCGTTATTCATGAGGGAAACTCAAAAGGTTTGGGCAACCTAACCGTCACCTAGGAAGCCCCGTAAGTGGTCTCCGAACAACGGATCGCCCCTTGGAACTCTGTCACTCCGCACATAGCCCGAACAACTCAACCGTATTAATACCGTGTAAACATGGATTATCAACCGAACAGAATTCAAAGCTCAGATCG
>JAULJZ010133492.1:0-10838 GCA_032270985.1 Heliamphora pulchella | reverse complement strand
CCAAACGATGATGTCACAATTCTGTTTCATCAATTTTAGCAAAATGATATATTTGATCGGTTTTAGGCACAATTTCATAGAAGTTATCAGAAGTTCGAACACCAAGAATAACCGTTTTTTCCTTTTTATCAAAAATCAAACATTTAGTTTTAGCAAAATGAACTTCATGGTGTGTGCCGCACTTCTGACTAATGCTTAGTAAGTTTGCTTTTAAGCTATTTACAAGAAGGACATTGTCCAATTTGGATAGCCTAGGAGAGTCAATGGATCCTCTTCCAATAATCTTGGATGATTTTTCATCCCCAAATGTGACAAATTCTCCATCGTATGGATCAATACTCGAGGATAATGACTTATCTTTGGACATATGTCGGGAACACCCACTGTCCAAATACCACATAAAAGAATTTTGAGCTTTTAAAGTAGTGTGAACAACATTGCATTTTAAATTAGATTTTCGAACCCAAACAGCACGTATTTTAGGCAAGCATTTGGTTTGAGTGCTCGGTTTCTGATCAACATAAGGTGCTTGCCAGATCTCCACTCGAGAGCTCAAAATGGTCGGTTGAACGCTCAGCTTGCTGAGAGTTTTATGCTGTAGTTGTCTGATTTGATCATGCCGTTTTCTTTCATGCTGATATGTAGACAGAGATTTTATTTTTCTACAAAAAGATATAATATGTCCAAGAATACCACAAAAATGACAGGTAGGAATAAATTTATGAAAATTAGTTGATTTCGGTAAAGGTTTTTGAACAGTATTTCCTGACAATTCAGTCCTGATTTGTTTAGACTTTTCCAAAACTATTTCCTTACCTGAAGGCATGCTGACAGTTTTCACAAAATTGATTTTACCTGTATTCTTTACTCCTGACATACTTTTCACGTATCCTAAACCAGTTCGGTTTGTCACCACTTTCTACACGCTTAAGATATCTTCCAAACTCAGAGAATCTGCATTCAATTTCTTTAGAGTGGTATTAGCAGATATTAACTCAATTTTCAACAATTTAACTTTAGCTTCACTATTCTCAAACAAAGACTTGAAATTAATTTCAAGTCTTTGTTTGAGATTAGCTTAAAGACTTGAAATTAATTGAATCTTGTAATTCCAACTCAAGTTTAGAAACATTTGTTTTGACGGAATCACATGATTTGTCACGCCCCGAACTCTAAGGTCACGTGAAAAGTCCACCAAACACCAATTTTATAAACATGCAGATCCAACAGTTAAATACAACCTTTGAACTGAACAACCCAAGAGTCAACTCTCATAAACAGTAAACATGCAGATCCAACATGAATACTGTATATCGCCCTAAGCGTACAAAAGGAAAACAATAAAGTCTTCCATCATCCGTCACCACGGGCATCACTAGATCTACTTCTCGAGGTTATCAACATCATTACCTGAAAAGGTTTGACAAATCCCATACCGTGAGCCGAAGCCCAATAGAAAATAGACTATAATGCAATAAAACAGGGTATGCAATCACATAATATAAACTTGACTCATCCATATGAGCCTCGAAAAGGTTTTATTTTATAAAATCCCAAGTTTTTCATCCTCAAAACCAAGCATTTTAACAATGCAAATAATGTTTCACAGTTAAAGAAAAAACAGTAACAAAACGTTATTTTTTCACTCGGATCTACAATCAAGGAAAGAAAAATGAATATTATGTACCGACTCTGTCACAAAGGGACAGATGTAACAACTATAGACTCCTGCCCATTACCTATCCCTGAATCATTTAAGACCTGTTAGGTAATGACAAGTTCTATATGGAACTACCATAACGTAACTGCTTAATTTACGAGCCCAAAACCCGAGAGTACAAAGCACCCACCACTTAATTTACGGGGATTAATCCGAAGGTACAAAGCACCTACTCTGCGCACGTTTTTGAACTTCCATCAAGGACAACTCGTGCCAAATACCCGTTATCCCGGCACATCTATAGAATCATTTAAAAACTAATCCATAGCTCGACTATGAAACGAAAACATTTTCACAAATTATACATTAAACATGTATAAAGATCTATCCATCAACATGGAGATCAACAACCTTAAAAACATATGTTCCATCGTTTCATCAAAATGTTTAAAAGTTGAGACTCAACCCCGAGAGTTAGCTCCAAACCTCTAAAACATATTTTTTAAGATTTTCATAAATCTCTGGTTTCTAAATCACCCATTTGAAAACCATAACCATCCATACGTTCAATATCATGTAATAAACCAAGAAAATGCGTAAAAACATGCTTTTTCATCCAAATAACATGGTTTAAACATAAAACATGATATTTAAAGCATCTTCAACCGGTGAAAAAGCATATAATTGTACGTAGCAACCTATAACAACAACATAGTCTAGAATCCTACCTCGGTAAGTCAAAAACTCAACACCTCGATCCACGTGTAAACACGAATTTCGTCAAAATGAGATTCTGTCTGGATAAAAAAAGAGCCCACAGCGTGAATAACAAGGATCCACTAACAGAACATGAAAAACTAAGTCCCGGACCCTCAAAAATCTAGAGAGAAGGTAGAGAGAAAGGAAACTTAGCTTGAAAGAAAGAATATGAAAATATCTAATCCAAGCCAAATATTTATAGTCTCAGCCCCGTACAGGAATTCAGTCGACTGAATTGGTCAATTCAGTCGACTGGAATGCTACTAGAAAGCCCAGAAACACCCCACCACCGACCAATTCAGTTGACTGGAATGTTGCTGAAAATCCCAAAAATGCCCCACTGCCACAACTCAGTCGATTGAGTTCCCAATCTTAGTCGACTGAACCCAACCAGTAGGCACTCAGTCGACTGGAAACACCCCTTCAGTCGACTGAACTGCCATTGTCCAGCCAACAAACTGAAAAACTGTACAATGGTCTTTCTAAACCCCGAACAAGCGTATATAACATGCGGTTCTACAACAATGAAGTATAACTCATGCACCAGGAACACACGTGTATCGAAAAGAACACATCAATATGTATATATCATAAAATAAAACGAAATCAGGTCTCACAACTCTCCCCCCTTAAGGAATTTTGCCTCCGAAATTCACGACAAGGTTAAGAAAGGTTAAGAAGAAAACAACTCTGGATATCTCGCTCGGACCTCTGACTCAAGTTCCCATGTCACTTCCGCAACACCGTGATGAAGCCACAGGACCTTGACATACGCGATAGTCCTCCCTCTCAGCACTTGCTCTTTCGAATCCAGAATCTTCACAGGCCGTTCCTCATACGTGACATCCTTATCAACCTGCAACTCAGCCCAATCCAGAACATGTGAAGGGTCAAGCTCATATTTCTTAAGCATGAAAACATGAAACACGTTGTGTACGGACGCCAACTGAGGTGGCAAGGCCAGACGGTATGCTACTACTCCAATCCTATCAAGGATCTCAAATGGTCCAATGAAACGCGGTGATAGCTTCCCACTACGGCCAAACCTTATCAAATCTCTACGTGTTGAAACTTTCAGAAACACATGATCCCCTACTGCGAACTCCAACGGTTTCCTCCCTTGATCTGCGTAGCTCTTTTGGCGACTCTGAGCTGTCACTAGGTGTTGGCGAATCACGGTAATTTTCTCCGTCGTCTCTCGTACCAAGTCAGGACCCAAAACTGTGGTCTCTCCTACATCTGTCCAACACACTGGTGACCTACACATCCTACCATACAAAGCCTCATACAGTGCCATCCCAATACTGGACTGATAACTGTTATTGTATGAAAACTCTGTAAATGGTAGATGATCCTCCCAAGAATTTCGAAAATCCAGCACACAAGCCCTCAACATGTCCTCTAAAATCTAAATAATCCTCTCAGACTGACCGTCTATCTACGAGTGAAAAGCTGTGATGAAGGTCAAGCTCGTCCCTAGAGCTACCTGAAGACTCTGCCAAAAGTGCGATGTAAAGCACGGGTCTCGATAAAAAAACAATAGTCACAGGTACTCTGTGTAGTCGGACTATCTCATGGACATACAATCGACTCAGTTTGTCCACCAAATCCCTCACACGAATTGGGAGAAAATGTGCTGACTTCATCAATTTATCAACCACAACCCAAATAGTATTGTGTCCCTTCCGTGATCGAGGAAATCCTGATATAAAATCCATCATGACGTTCTCCCACTTCCACTCATATATCGGCAACCGCTGTAACAATTCTGTAGATCTTTGGTGTTTTGCCTTTACCTGCTGATTGGTAAGGCACCGAGAAACGAACCGGATCACATCCTTCTTCATTTTCATTCACCAGAACTGATGGCGTAAATCGTGATACATCTTCGTGCCCCCTGGATGCACTGCAAGACGTGAGTAATGGAAATCATGTAGCACCTCAGCTTGGCACGACTCTGGCACCAACAATCTCCCAGTCAATCTCAAACTCTGATCTGAGCTAACGACCAATCCCGTAGTGTCCTTTCCACTAGCAATACGGTCCCGTATCATCTGCGCCTCCTGATCTGTCTGCTGAGCCTCTAACACACGTGCAACCAATGCAGGTCGTGACACATTGAAAATAAGGTCGCATCTCTCCTTGTCTCTCCAAGACACAGATCAAACTCACCAATCTTTCCAAGCATATCCCATTCTCGTATAGCCACAGAAGCTAATGAACCATGAGATCTTCTACTAGGCGCGTCGGCCTCAACATTGGCTATTCTTGGGTGGTATTGTAAATTGAAGTCATAGTCTCCCAACAACTCCAACCGTCGTCGTTGGAGAAAGTTCAAGTCTTTCTGTGAAAACAAGTATTTTAAGCTCTTGTGGTCAGAGAAAACCTTGAAGTGCTTACCATATAGGTAGTGCTGCCATATTTTCAAGGCAAAGACCACGGCTGCCAACTCCAGATCGTGTGTCGGATAATTCTTCTCATGTGTCTTCAACTGCCGAGTTCTATAGGCCACAACCTTACCTTCCTGCATCAAAACGCAACCCAGACCATCATGTGACGCATCACAGTACACCATACAACCTAAACCTCGCTCAGGAATAACCAATACTAGGACACTAGTCAATCTCCTCTTCAACTTCTGGAAAGCTGACTCACAAGACTCATTCCAAACAAATATAACTCCCTTCCGCGTAAGACGCGTCATCGGCGCGGCAAGTCGAGCAAAATCCTGCACGAACCGCCGGTAGTAACTTGCCAAACCTAGAAAACTGCGGATCTCGAAGACATTCTTTGGTCATTCCCAACCCATCACTGCATCGGTCTTCGAAGAATCCACTGATACCCCATCTTTTGACACTACATGTCCAAGAAACCTTACTTCTGACATCCAGAACTCATATTTCTCAAACTTCGCAACAAACGATGCTCTCTCAGAAGTTGTAGAACGATACGTAGATGTGCCGCATGCATCTCCCGCACGGGTGAATAGATAAGGATATCATCCACGAACAGGACCACAAAATTGTCCAGATATTGGTGTAAGATGCGGTTCATCAAACCTATAAACGTCGTAGGGGTGTTCGTTAAACCGAATGGCATAACCAGAAACTCATAGTGACCATATCGAGTCTAAAAGGCGGTCTTCGCTATGTTCTCGTCCTTAATCCTCAGCTAATGGTACCCGGATCTCAAGTCAATCTTCGAGAAGCAACTCGACCCTTTCAACTGATCAAATAAGTCATCAATCCTTAGCATATGATACTTGTTCTTCACCGTCACCTAATTTAACTTTCGATAGTCTATGCACAACCTCAAGGACCTATCATTCTTCTTCGCAAAAAGAGTTAGAGCTCCCCATGGTGACGTACTCGGACGTACAAACCCTTTGTTCAGCAACTCCTGAAGCTGTACCTTGAGTTCTAGCAACTCAGCTAGTGCAAAGCGATAAGACGGCATAGAAATAGGAGCAGCTCCAGGAATCAGATCAATATAGAACTCCACTTCACAGCTTGGTGGTAACTCAAACAGATCGTCAGGAAAGACATCTGGGTAATCACAAACCACAGGGGGTAACTCCCCTCGAACCTGAATCGTCTCGTCTATCCTGAGAGCAGAAAAGAGGGAACCCAAATTCCCCCGAGTCTTAACAACACCGGGCATAGACACCAAATCCTCATCCCGATCACCCACAAAGTAGAAGCAGTCACCCTCAGGCGTGCAGATCGATACCCTCCGTCGATTGTAATCTATGAAGGCACGATAGGTGGTCAGCCAGTCCATCCCTAGGATGACATCAAATGTGGTCATGTCTAGAATGATAAGATCAAACTCCAAACAACGACTGGCGACCCCTAACTTGCATGATCTACAAACTCTACTCAACACCACATCCTCACTGACCGGGGTCTCTACGCTCAACGCACTACCCAATAGGTATGTTTGTAACCCCAATGCAGATGCAAAAGTAGAGGAAATAAATAAATGTGATGCTTCCGTGTCGATGAGAACACTGACCCATGATCTATATACTAGGAGAGTACCTCTAATCATAGATGGAGTAGCTGTAGCGTCGGGCACAGCTGGTGCTTTGGAAGCACTGGGATCAGCAGGGACATAAGCTCTGCCCTGTGGTGCTCTGGCCTGCCCACTGTAGCCTTGGGCTGTCGGTTGCCTCACAGTCTGTGTTGAGGCACCTCCTTCTGCAAACTTAGATGTTAGAGTCCTAGGTTGCTGTGAAGTCTGTCCTCTCTGTGCACTTTGAACATTCCATCCTCGTGGGTAGTATCTACGAATGTGCCCAGGCTGACCACACCCAAAACATACTGGTGGCTATCTCCCCTAGGACTGGACGGGTGCTGCACTCTGAACCTGGCCCTTCTGCGGGCACTTAAGTGAATGGTGCCCCAGCTGTCCGCATCGATAACAGATAAGTTCCCTCTGCTCCGGCCTTCTTTTCGAAGCCACTGAAGGTGTAGGTGTAGAAAGCTGCGACTGATACGATCCCACAGAATGAGAACTCGGACCAGACGACCTTCGGCGCTTGTTCCTGCTCCCCTAAAGCTGTGTACCTACATCACCCTATTGGCTCCTGCTCTCCCTAACTCTACAGTTCTCTGCTAGCGAGTTCTCTACTCGGATAGCGGCTTCCACCATCCCGACGAAAACACACAAACCCAGCGCTACAATTCTATCCTTGATGACAGGTCAAAGGCCCCTTTCAAATCTTTTTGTGCGTAACTCCTATGTTGACACCAACACAGGTGCAAATCGTGACAGATTCGCAAACTTGGCCTCATAATGAACCACTGTGAGGTTCCCTTGAACAAGAGAAAGAAACTCCTCCCGCTAAGTGTGCTTGGATGAACTCGAAAAATATTTCTCCAAAAAGGCCCTAGTAAAGTGGCCCATGTGCCATCCACTGTGGTTTTAGCAAACTTCCACCACTCCCTTGCATCCTCCCGCAGTTGGAACGCTTCCAACTTTACGTGCAAGACATCCTCTTCGATTTCTAAGGTATCAAAGATCGTCGTGGTTACTTCTAATCACTCAGTAGCAACTTTGGGGTCCAACTTACCAAAAAAGGTTGGAGGGTCTAACCTCCGAAATTCTCTCATTGCCACCGAGGCCCTTGGCTCAAGGGCCCTCACTCCAGCCCTTGTTGCCTCAGTCATTGCTCTCATAGTAGCCAGCATTTCCTGTACAACGTCAGCACCGCCCACTTGTTCTTGTGGGGTATGAACGTCCCCTTCCTCCGGAACCTGAACATATGCATAACCTCGGCCACGACCCCTGCTACGGCCCCGACCCCGTCCTCCCTGTGTGGACATAATTCTATATGAAGGCAGCATAACATAATAAGCTCTCATGCAACTTGTTATTACCGACGTAAAATAGGAACACATAACACATAACACATAACCATGTTGAACACATAGCCATCCAAGCTTATACAAACACATCTCACCTACCGAGGAGAACCAAAAAGACAGACGCGTCAATTTGGATAACCTATTCAGATTTCTTGCTAGAAAACATGTCGGCCAAATGCATTTATAACTTGGCTTCCAAATTTGTTGATCCAAACGCCCTAAGGCAAGACTCATCCATCCTAAGGTTCAACCTCCATACTCATGTATACACCAATTATCATACTTCACAGGCAATCATGTTCATATTATAAAAACCTTTAAACACATGCAATCAAGCACACATGATCATCCTCACAAGATGATGCACCATCTTTCCATGGCTCTTAGGAATTCGAACCCAGAGCTCTGATACCAAGTTGTCACATCCCGAATTCTAGAGTTACGTAAAAAGTCCACCAAACACCAGTTTTATAAAAAAATAGGTTTCTCAATAATTATATACAACCTTTGAACTGAACAACCCAAGAGTCAACTCTCATAAATAGTAGACATACAGATCCAACATGAATATAATATATCGTCCTAAGGCGTACAAAAGGAAAATAATAAAGTCTTCCATCATCCGTCACTACGGGCATCACTAGATCTACTCCTCGAGGTTATCAACATCATTACCTAAAAAAGATTTGCCAAATCCCACACCGTGAGCTGAAGCCCAATAGAAAATAGACTATGATGCAATAAAACATGGTATGCAATCACATAATATAAACTTGACTCATCCACATGAGTCTCGAAAATGTTTTATTTCATAAAATCCCAAGTTTTCCATCCTCAAAACTAAGCATTTCAACAATGCAAATAACGTTTTACAGTTAAAGAAAAATAGTAACAAAATGTTATTTTTCCACTCGGATCTACAATTGAGGAAAGAGAAATGAATCCTATGTACCGACTCCGTCATAAAGGGACAGATATAACAACTATAGACTCCTCCCTATTACCTATTCCTGAATCATTTAAGATCTGTTAGGTAATGACAAGTTCTATACGGAGCTTCCACAACATAACTGCTTAATTTACGGGCCAAAAACCCAAGGGTACAAAGCACCCACCACTTAATTTACGTTGTCGCCATAGGGTGCTACATGCAATTATATGCTTTTTCACCGATTGAAGATGCTTTAAATATCATATTTTATGTTTAAACCATGTTGTTTGGATAAAAAAAGCATGTTTTTACTCATTTTCTTGGTTTATTACAAGATATTGGACGTATGGATGGTTATGGTTTTCAAAGGGGTGATTTTGAAACCAGAGGTTTATGAAAATCTTGAAAAATGTGTTTTGGAGATTTGGAGCTAACCCTCGGGGTTGAGTCTCAACTTTTAAACGTTTTGATGAAACGGTGGAACATATGTTTTTAAGGTTGTTGATCTCCATGTTGATGGATAGATCTTTATACATGTTTAATGTATAATTTTTGAAAATATTTTAGTTTCGTATTTGAGCTACGGGTTAGTTTTTAAATAATTCTATAGATGTGTCGGGATAACGGGTATTTGGCACAAGTTGTCCTCGGTAGAAGTCAAAAAACGTACGCAGAGTAGGTGCTTTGTACCTTCGGGCAAATTCATAATCTAGGATCCTACCTCGGTGAGTCAAAAACTCAATACCTTGATCCGTGTGCAAACTCGAACTTCGTCGAAATGAGATTCTGTCCAGATGAAAGCAGAGTCCACAGCGTGGATAGCAAGGATCCACTAACATAACGTGAAAAATTAAGCCTCGGGCCCTCAAAAATCTAGAGAGAAGGTAGAGAGAAAGGAAACTTAGCTTGGAAGAAAGAATATGAAAATATCTAATCCAAGCTAGATATTTATAGTCTCAGCCCTGTACAGGAATTCAGTCGACTGAATTGGCTAATTCAGTCGACTGGAATGCTACTAGAAAGCCCAGAAACACCCCACCGCCACAACTCGGTAGACTGAACCCAACCAGTAGGCACTCAGTCGACTAGAAACACCCCTTCAGACTACTAAATTGCCACTGTCCAGCCAACAAATTGAAAAGCTGCACAACAGTCTTTCTGAACCCCGAACAAGCGTATATAACATGCGATTCTACAACAATGATGTATAACTCATGCATCGGGAACACACGTGTATCGAAAAGAATACATCAACATGTATATATCATAAAATAAAACGAAACCGAGTCTCATATGATTCAATGAGTTCATTCCTTTGTTTGTCAGAACTAATCAGTTTCTCAGTTATTTTGATTTTAATTTTTTTTGTTATGAAATAAAATTTTGAGATTCAGTTAGTTTAGATTTTAGACTGTTATTTTCGTTTTTCCATAGTTTTGACATTCAATGTTAGCTTAGTGATAACTTTCGTAATTTTGTAACTTTCTTTGTGAAGTTTATCATACGCCCACTGAAGATCTTTGTCATTCCCTTCATCAGATTCACAACCTGAATCATTTTGAGAAGCACGAAAATCATGATCAGATAATTTAGACTTACCTGATCCTGTGGAAGCAGTAAAAGTAATGAACTTACCCTCTTCATTCTCTGGTTCTGACTCGTTTTCATCATCAGATGATTTAATTTCATCACCCCACGTCACAATAAACACTTTTTCTTTCTTTTTCTGTTTGTTTGGACAATTTTGAGCAATATATTCATACTCTTGACATTCAAAGTACTGTATATTATGGTTATGAACTTTAGCTTTTTTCTTTTCAAACTTATCCACATTCTTACTTTTGTCACCAAAATGTCCAGATTTTAACTTGAGGTTAAGTTTTTTATTTAAAACAATTTTTTTTAATTTTTTCACTATAAATGCCATAACCTCTGGATCAATTTTAGTTTCAGCATCTGAAGACTCTAACTCAACCTTTGAAGATTTTGAAGCAACGCCTTTTGATTTTTTAGGTTGACATAGAGTTGATTCAAAAGTCTGTAGATTTTCAACCAATTGTTCTACTATAAGAGAATCAATATCTTTACTTTCTTCAATAGCAGTAACTTTTGGTTGAAA
>JAULJZ010133481.1:0-10838 GCA_032270985.1 Heliamphora pulchella | reverse complement strand
TATCATTAGTGTCGACACACTTAAGTTCCTAAAATGTCTCCAGCAAAGCTATTAAAGTATCGACTCTAAACTTCAATGGTGTCGACACACTTGAGTTTGTCAAGCGCGATTTGCCTATAAGTGTTGACCCGAAAGTCAATTAATGCCGACACAAAACGTTCTGTTCAAGAACACTGAGTGTTAACCCATTTAGCGCAATGTGTCAGAATAAATGGCATAAGGTGTCGATTCATTTAACATGTAGTGTTGACACTACCTTTTAAAAAATAATTAAATATAATCTTTTTAAATCATTTAATTAGAAAATGTGAATTGATAAAATCATCAAAATCTATTTAAAATGCCTTTGGACTAATAATTTTTCTTTTTTAGGTGATGATAACATTTTCTAGAAAATATTTGAATTTTTTTTTTTAACAAGGGTACTCCCCTTGTCTTTGTACCTTTAACATAATATTCAATCACAACAATAGACACATGATACTCAATCAATATTGTATCAAAAATCACAATATAGCAATCAATTAACAATTGAAACTTAAAGAACATGATTTTCATACATTCATTCAACAGTGATAAAAATTAATCATTCATAGATAGAAACAATTGATCCATACAAACAACAGATAATATTTTTCATAACCACAAGACCATATACCAATCATTCACAACCATAAAGTGTTTTCAAAGACAACCACAAAACATTCACAACACACAAGATAAATAGAAATGTATGATTCTAAGTTACAATTGCTCCTTCACAAAAAAAAAAAAAAAATTCTTCAACTTGTTTTTCTTCTCTTCTCCTATTTTCTTCTCTTCTTTCTCTTCTTCTTTTCTTTTCTCCCCTTTTGTCATCTTCAAAAGTGGGAAGGGGGGCACTTCGCAGATCATCAAACTGCTTCTTCTTTTGCTTCTTATCTTCCGCGGCCTTCATTCTCTCAACTGCCCCTACCTTTGCTGTAAGCAACTTTTCGATGTCTTCTTTTGAGCTTCTAGTGCTGCGAAGGATGCTGTAATGGTTAGTTCAGCTTCTCTCCTGAGGCGTGCTTTTTTTTTCAGCTTTGGTCTCCTTGGGGTTGAATTGCTTAGCTCAGGCCTCTTTGATCCAGTTAAGGTATTTGCCCACCTTTTTGCAATGCTTTTGGACAGCTATGACGACTCCTTCGTCATATTTCTTTCTTACTTGTTGTAGGATATGAGTGTTGGCAGAGACAATTTTGTCTATGCTGGTGAACATCTTTTGACTAAGGTCCTGACCAGCATTACAAGCATATCTCACCTCTTTACTTAGACTTTTTATTTTACTACTGAGTTTAACTAACCCCTCAACCATGGTGTCAACTCTAGCACTCAAGTCATAGATATTAACCTTAACCTTTTGTTGAAGGGAAGCCAAAGAGGCAAAAAGAGATGAATTCATGTTTTACACGAGAGAGGTAAGAGCATCAAGATGCTGAGAAGAGGGACCAAAGAACTAACTGGATGAGGATGAGGAGGACGTGGAGCAGAGGAGATTAGTTCAAATTTAGGAGGAGAAAGAGGAGATTTGGGAGAGGATGGATCGTATAGGACATGGGAGACAGGTGATCTGGGAGGAGGTGGAAGAGGGTTTCTGTTGGTGAAAGGAGTGGCAGGAGAGGGAGAGGCCAAGACTTCCTTCTTAATCCCAATTCCATCAACCTGTATGATATGCATGAGCTTAAGAGAAATTTTATCATACAAGGCATGTTTGGAGAATGGAATGCTCTTCTTGTTGGAGAGGTCAACACCAAAGTGCCGAAACACCTTGGTAAAATACATAGCGTGAGGGAGGAAGGTGTTGGATTTTGTGTAGAACTACAACAAGTCTGAAATGAATAAATATTCGAGATCAAGTTTGAAACCTTCAATAATGCACCACATGATAAAAATGTAAATGAAAGCCACATCTCCAAACTTTCCAGATTGGGAAAAAAAGATGTAATTCACAAAATGATGCAACAGACGCATTTCGGGTTTTAAAAGGTTGGCCTCTAAGTGTTTGGTAAGGCCAATAATCTCAACATAAAAAATTTTCTTAATAGCATCATAAAAAGAAAAGTTCTCAATAGTCCCCTTTTTCCTTGGCATGGAACAAAGAGTTTACCATTGGGAAGACCAAGAATTGAATTTAGGGTTTCAGAATTAAAATGGATTTCGACATTAATCACCCAGGTGGTGATGGTTTTATCAGTGAGTGGTTCAGTGACTTTCATGTGCGAGTAAAAAAGTTTGACAAGAGTGGGGTAGTGGTGGTTTCGAATCTTAAGGAGATTCATCCATTCCAGAGTGTTAAACCACTCTGAGAACTTTATTTCAATAAAGTCAAAGAAATCAAAATCTATAGAGCCACTAGGGATTACCTTTTGGTTGGCAAATGAGAGAAGGTACAGATTCTTGATATGAGTTAATTGGAACTTCAATGATGTGTCGATACCCATTTCTGTCGTCGGCATTGTCGCCATCTTCTTGCGTTTGCTAGAACGAGGGTTTGATGACTCGCTTGCGTCGGTTTGTTTGCTTTCTTTCCCCATTGTTCGAGGTGGCATAGAGAAGGGTCGACTCTAGGGTTTGAGTCGTAGAAGAGGGACGATGAGAGGGAGAGGGAGACGAAGAGATTATTTTTGAGAACTGAACGATTTTAAGCGCGAATATGAAAAGCGGAAAAAACCGCCTATATATACATTAAGAAATGTGTCGACACTTTTCATGCAGGTGTCGACACTAGGGATGTTCAAAAATGAATTTTGTGTCGACACTACTTCAGCGTGGGGTTAACACTTTAGGCTCGATGTGTCAATACTTTTCACAAGTGAGTCAACACCTTTTTAACAGAGAGCAAGATAACGTATTGTGTTGACACTATATAGCTAAGAGTCGACACTTTTCTAAAAATGTGTCGATACTATATAGCATTTGTATCAACACTTTTAACATATGTGTTGACACTTTTTAATATTGTATCAACACCTTTCACACTACAATTCAAAGTATGAAAAGCATTAAACAATCATGGTTAGTATGGCATATAAACATTAATTTAGAGCACATAACATACCAAGTTCTCTTCTTATATAACAAAATCTTTCTTAATTTAAAGGTTTGGTAAATATATCAGCAAGTTGGTGGTCTGTACCTACAAATTCAAATTCTGTTTTCTTTTTGAACATGATCTCTAATAAAGTGATGTTTAATTTTTATATACTTTGTTCTAGAGTGTTGAATAGGGTTCTTGGATATATTTATGGCACTAGTGTTGTCATACTTAATGGGAATGTAATCTAAGCATACACCATAGTCTTCTAGTTATTGTTACATCCAAAAAACTTGTGTACAACAATTACCAGCTGCAACGTACTCAGTCTCAGTTGTAGATAAGGCTATTGAGTTATGTTTCTTATTAAACTATGATATGAGTGAGTATTTTAGGAATTGACATGTTCTAATAGTACTTTTTCTGTAATAATCCATACTTAAGATACGAATAAAAAAGAAAGAACATCTCAAATGAAACGAAATCTCGAACCTAATTTCGACAAATAAAGTCAACCCGATCATTTAATCTTCTCAAGCTCGAGACTCGAGATGAAGCAAGACCCACATATACATATATTCTAACCCTAATGTTGAGATTAAAAATTCAAATTTTTTAAATCCAAGTCAACCCAAATCAGGAGTTAGGCCCCAAAAATTAGTAAACGAACCTATGAAAAAATTCTTAAAATTCTCTTGCAATAAAATAAAAGAAAATTATAATTTATAAAAAAAGGGTAAATTCAAAGTGGTCGGCCACCTAGGGAGTGGTGCCTAACTTGGTGGCCAAGTTTCCTAAACCTAAGTTAGGTTATGTGAACCAAGGTTAGGTTTTTAAACCCATGGTTAATGAAGCTTCTCAAGGAAGCTTCATACTCGACTTTTGCCTATAAAAAGAGACCAACACCCCCTCATTTTCTTTTTGTTTGGTTCGGCCATAAGAGAGGAGAGGGGGGAGAGAGAGAGAGAGGAGAAGAAGAAGAAGAAAGAAAGGAAGAAGGAAGAAGAACCAAGGAAATTTGGAGTTGGATCGGATCAATGGAGCTAAAGCTAAGTCCATGATCTTCATCACCTAGAAGTAATCCAGAACAAGGTAAGAAAGACTTTTATATCTCTGATCTTACACATCTCAAACATCTCTCCCACCATTCTCAAACTCATATCTAAGATCATAATCCAAAACACAAGAATAAAGGCGTCATAGTGAGATTTTAGGGCTGTTTTGTATGAGTGAAGTGTTTTTGAGTTTTCATGAGTTTTTCTATGAGACTCATGGCATCTCTAAGTTTTAAAGTTTTGATATTTGAGTATACAAATCATGCATACAAAGAAAATGGGCTAGAACATAAAGATGCAACAAACTAGGAGGTTAGAACATAACTAGGTCTGAGATTTTAGATTTTTAGTTCTCTGTCCTAATTTTTGAAAACTCATAAATAATTCTAGAAAAATGTTCTGAGAGTGTTTATGACCAGAGCTAGATATTGGTGTTATCTGTCATTTAAAATTTATTTGAACTGATTTGAATGGGTAAAACTCGAGATATGGCTTTTCTATCAAAACATGTCATTTTCAGATCAGTCTGTATTGTTGAGCTAAAAATCCTATTTTTAAACGTGAGCTGAGCTTAGGTGTCTTCATGTAAATTGTAATTAATATGTTTATCTACCTACCTACCAACAATTAGCCTCTTTTATGGAGTTTTGAATGGTCAAATCACCTCTGAAACTCTCTGTTCATGTTTAGTAATTAAAAGAACTCTCTGTCACGTATTTTTGCGCGGTTCAAAACATTTGTTTTTAATTATCTTCTTCAAACGTGGTCTTCTTGAAAAATATTAAGGACATTTCAATATAGGTGCTGTCCAAAAATTAGGTTCAAAAGCCTCTATATGGTTCCCCAAATGAATTTTAAACTCTATGTACTCTTTGTTAAAAACTAACTGAGTGTTGTGATGCTTTCTGAGCATATTTTCTTAATCAAGCTATTTCTTCAATATTTTCTTAAGAACTATCATGAGTACTCTTTATGAGATTTGTAGAAGACACCTTGAACTAAAACATATCCAAAATTGAGGTGGATTGAACCTGTTTTGATGCCCTAAAATCGAAACCAACGGAGATCTATTTTCAATAAAATTTCTAAGTATTACTGAACTATTTTCACTTGCGATGGCCAAATCACCTAGTTGCCATAGGATTGGGTTTTAGTGTTCTTTATAAAAATTGTAGAGAATATTTTTATCTAAATTGTGATAAAAAATCAGAACCTAACTTAAGGTATAAGTGCCTCAAAAACCTGCTGCAACTTGAAGTTAAGTTGCTGAATTTTTTAGGAGAAAATGATGAAAATGGTTATGTTAAGTCCTTGAGCAAGTACAGGTTTGAGCAAGTACTTAGTGTCTCCTAATCCTAAAAAAGAGATGGTCTCTAAAATCATAGAAAACATTCAACGGTCTGAATTATTTTATACCTGAAGCGACGAGAAGTTCCTTTCGGAACTTCCATCAGCCGTTGGCTGATGGCTCATCTCATGGCTTGAAGAAATTGATTTATTGCAAATGTATAATTTTATTATATTTATAATATTATTTATATATAATATATGTTTGTTTTATTCTTTTAATTTGTAACTATTTTTAAGTAGCTGAATGATTAAATGTTATAATTTATATTTTATAAAAATTATTTATTGTATGTATAAAGTCTTTGCTAGATAAATTTTTTTCTAACTTTTTGTTTTCTATTTTTTTTAAGATTTGTACAAAAAAACTATAACTGGTGGACATATATGAATTTTCTATATTTAATTAATCTTTTATATTATTTTTTTGATTTGCAAAATTTTATAATCATGTCTCTTAGGATCAAAAAAAAGAAAAAAGAAACAAAAAATAGAAAAATCAGTTCAATCTCAAGTGAAATCTCTTGATAAGTTTTATAATAATAAAAAACAATAGTACAAAAATTTATATTGATTTTTGGAAATTTTTGGTAGCTCAATTTTTTTCCTTTGATATTTGAAATGACTACTTTTAAAACAATTCAAATTGATTTAACTCAAATGAAAATCTTTTTAGAAACATATTTTATTTTTTAAAAAGATCGACTCAAACTTATGTATTGAATTCAAATTTCAATCTTTATATTTAGACCTCATTTGACAACAGATTTCAAGTTGAAATTTTTTTTTTTTTTTCTTAAAACCTAAAAATCTAAAAAGTCTTGTTTGGCAGTTCAAATGCTTTCAGCCTTTTAGCATTTTTGATTTTTTACATAATTTTTTTAATATATTTCTTAAAAATATTATAATTTTTATTATACACACATATTTTTTTATAAAAATAATATTTTAAAAATTTAATTATCAAAATTTATCAAACACGATCCATATTTTATATAAAATTATATCAATTTTAAACCAAACTATTTATATTTCGACTTAAAGTAGAGTTTTTTTGGTCATTCATACGATTCACCAAACGAATATTTTGCGTATTAGGCTTAAAACGAGTTTAATCAATTGCTTAAAATAATGTTACCAAACGAGGCCTTAACTAGGTACCCATAATTATGTTATTTGAATAATTAGCATTAATTTTTAAAACTAATTTTTGAAAAAATTAGATGATCATATATGAAGTGTTTTAAAAAAATTGAAAAATTTTAAGAATTTTGAACACATAGAGAGACTAAAATATTTTGCTTATAATATATAAAAGAGATAAATCTATGTTAAAAAATTAATCCAACTGTCAGTCCACTAGCAAATTCCCCAATAACATGAAAAGAGATAAATAACTGCATTTATACTGAACTCTTTACGCAGGGGGCACGAAACAAAACCCTAAAACCCGAGCTTTTCTTCCTCACCTTCATTCTCACCTTCATTTCGCTCCAATTTCTCACTCCAACTCTCTCTCTCTCTGCGGCTGGCCACGAGCTTCTCTTCCTGTAGCCATGGCGGAGCTGAAACTCTCAGAAACCCGAGACCTAACCCGTATAGAACGCATAGGGGCACATTCCCACATCAGGGGCCTCGGGCTCGACTCAACCCTTGTGCCCCGCTCCGTCTCGGAGGGCATGGTTGGGCAGACGTCGGCCCGCAAGGCCGCCGGCGTCATCGTTCAGATGGTCAAAGAAGGTAAGATTGCCGGCCGCGCCGTCCTCCTCGCGGGCCAGCCCGGCACCGGGAAAACTGCCATTGCCATGGGCATGGCGAAGTCACTGGGCCTGGAAACCCCATTCGCGATGCTCGCTGGCAGCGAGCTCTTCTCTCTCGAGATGTCCAAAACCGAAGCGCTAATGCAAGCCTTCCGAAAAGCAATCGGCGTCAGGATCAAAGAAGAGACCGAGGTGATAGAGGGCGAAGTCGTGGAAATCCAAATCGACCGCCCGGCCGCGGCAGGAGCCGCGTCGAAGACCGGAAAGCTGACGCTGAAAACGACGGAGATGGAGACGGTATACGATTTGGGGGCCAAGATGATTGAGGCCTTGGGCAAAGAGAAAGTACAGAGCGGGGATATCATCGCGATAGATAAGTCTTCTGGAAAGATTACTAAGCTTGGGAGGTCGTTTTCGAGATCAAGGGACTACGATGCAATGGGACCGCAGACAAAGTTCGTGCAGTGCCCCGACGGGGAGTTGCAGAAGAGGAAAGAGGTCGTCCATTGCGTTAATCTTCATGAGATTGATGTGATAAACAGCAGGTATTCATTTGTATTCCTTGTTAGTATTGATAGGTTTCTACTATCGTCGAAATTGATGTCAGAATTTTACTCTTAAAACATCAAATTGGTCTCAGAATTGTAATCGTAAAACACCATTTAACATGAAGATTGATCTTTTAATATCTTCCAGCTATCGTGCGATGAGTTTATATGGGTTAAAGTATATTTGATTAAGTAATTGTTTATCCTCACCCAAATCCTTTCTAGATACCGTAAGGTTATGTTTGGTTTATTGGAATACAGTGGAGTGGTATGAAATGATGATTCCGTCAAAAGGATCTATTCTAGTGTCTGGTTAGCCTAAAAAGGATGAAATATCGTATCTAAAAATAATCGCTATTCTTGCAAGGGAATGAAAATTCCATCACAAATACCATGGAATGGCTATTCCATTTTTGTACAAAATCATTCCATTGAACCAAACACTTCCTAAGGGCCTTCTAAAATCTCAAATTTGACTTGTAGCTTAATAGCTTATGCTTTCTTACCTTCCTGCTGCTTATAGCGATGCTGCTCTGTCGGGTGCAGAAGTAATTAGCCCTTTACTATTTGTTGTACATTGGCCTGTGACCTTTTAGTTGTGCAAAAATTCATGCCATCTATCTTTATCATTTTATTGTTGGAAGTTTTTGCCCTTTTGTGCATAGAGAGATCAAGCCATTACCCCACATCCGTGAACATGAATGGTGCCGACATGTTTTTAGCAAAAAAACTAGTGGAAAGTTAACTTCTCTTCCTAATAAGTTGGCATTATTTGTAAGTAACACAGACTTTCTCAATATGCTATTGCCCTAAATTGGTTTTTATTCCTAAGGATGCTAGTGTTTTACCTCATTTTATGTCTTATACCTTCATCTAGAATCATTCAACTGTTTCTGCATTCCAATATTATTATTTTTATTTATTAGAATTCCTCTTACATTGAAAGATTGGAGGCCTTACATGGCGTAGTATAGCTGTGAACTTTGCTAAATCGTATTCGTTTTTGTTTGGAAACTACAACTTGTGGATGTGATTTAAGAATTAAGATTTTTTGATAGGTAAGTTAAATAGACTCGAACATGAATTTCTTTATCGATGAATGTGGCCTGAGCCTCTGGGGAGTCCCTCGGGAATTTATGACTAAATACTACAAAGGATTTTTCTAACTATGGTGATCATCTAAGATTTCACCCTTACTATGGCACTTGGGATTATTCTCAAGCTAGTCGGTCATCCTTTGTGTCGACAACCCATTGGCATCCATATTTCATTTTTAAAGATTTTCGTTAGTAAAACAACATGGTCAGCTATTGACAAGTGTAGTAAAACAGAAAAATACATGCACATGCAGATTACTTTTCTGCTTTGTAAGGCAGAAAGCACATATTTCTAGTTCCTCGGTTCCTTCGGTCTTCTTATGTTTGTGTTAGTGTTTTCTCTCTCTCTCTCTCTCTCTCTTTGTGTGTGTGTGTCTCTCCTTTTTTGGTTGGGAGAAAATTTGGGGTTACATGGTTAAGGATGCAGAACAAAGTTTCTATGGTCTTTGGTGGGTATTGAAGAATTGGATTTGATTTTTTGTTTGTTGTTATCTGTCCATTCATTAAGTAACGTGCGTTATCCATGCCTTAATATTCCTTTGCTTAGGCCTTGAGGAGATCTTGTACTGAGTTCATATACACATTGAAGAATATCCTCGTATGCTAAGAATTATGCACACTTCTAAAAAGGTGCATTGTCTGTGTTAACACTTGTTGGGTACCAACACTTGGTTGAAGATCCTTGATACTTCTCATTCACACATCCAAACTTATCATATTCTTTTTGTATTTGTTCTAGAAGTTGACATCGTTCAAACACTAGGGTACACACTTGTTATATTCATTGAAAACATCACATGCGCACACGTGGAAATCATTATAGCTCTGCTCTATTAGGAAACTGTTGGTCTGTTGCTCATAAAATATACACGATTGCCTTTAAACAACGAAAACACATGGGATAAGACAATCTCACAAAAAATGGGTGTTTTTACACAAAGACAAAGTTAAACCATTGTGTGGAATCAAGATTCAAACATCGCTTGATAAGAAAGAATGTAACATGCATTGAATAATTTGAAGTTCGAAAGCGTAGTGAGGCACCAAAACTCAAATATATATGTAATGGCCTGATAAGGAATTGGGAAAAATTCATTTCACCCCCAATGGTATAGCCATTGTGCCGATAATCTCCTTGACTTTTAATAATATGCCAATCAACTTTATGTGGTTTTGATCATTTTACACTTCAACTCAATGCCGTTAGAATTCTATTCAAATTCACAAAATTTATGTTACATGTGCCTGTTTCAAGGGTTAAAATGAAAAAAAAGTATTAATTCAAAGTCAAAGGTTAATCAAAAAGACAAATATAACCTTTACCTTCATCTCCTTCCTCCCAACCCTAACCTTAAGTCAAAGTCACAGTCACAGTCACAGTCACAGTCAAAGTATTAAGAACCCTAACCTTGAGAACAAGACACTAACCGCAAACCCCGCCACTATTAGCCACGCCATCTCCCTTTCCCAGCCTTGGCGCCATCCCCTTTCCCAGTCAACCACCATAGCCACCCTCCCTATACTGTCAATAATACTTGCTTCGCAACTAACAAAATTTGTTCCACCTGCAGCAACAATTTGGACACGAGAAGCAATAATGAATGCCAGCAAGTTCATTCACTACCAGCATCAATTTGAACATACATTAAACAATTTGTTCTGCCACAGCAAACAATTTAGTTGCAGCAACATTTGCAGTTTCAGTTGTAGGGTGTGAATGTTTGTGTGTGAGATTTGATTTGTATGTAAAAATATATATACACACGCAAGCCAACTTCCCTCAAATCATTTTATATTGTATAATTCTGCTGCACAATTCACCTAATATAACTTAGACCATTGCCCTTTGAACCTCCACTTAATCTCAACTGCCAATCGCGCAAAATCTTCAATTGCTAACCCCTTCTCTGCTGACATACATAGGTCTTCAAGGCGGCAAATGCTGATTTTCACTTCAATTTTTTTAATGGTAGTGT
>JAULJZ010133470.1:0-10839 GCA_032270985.1 Heliamphora pulchella | reverse complement strand
ATGAGATCTACAGTCCTGCGAGAGGGCTGCGATTAGTTCTGGGTTCCATGGTTGTACATGTAGCATAGTTTTTAAAAGTTTAAATTTTAAAAAATTTATCTTTAAAAAATAAATAAATAGGAATTATAATATTTGAAATAGTTTTTTGTACTATTTTTTTACTTTTTGTTAAAATGTATAATACGTCTTACGTTTTGCTTTTAACTTGTAGTCTTTAAGATATTAGTAAGATTTTTCTTTTAGTTTTTGTAAGGAGAGCTGACTTTTTAAATTAAGAATATTATAATTATTTTATTTAAAAAGTTAAGAGAGTCTTTTTATAGTCATTTTTTGTAAAGAGAGTTGACTTTTTAAATTAAGATCATTAGTATGTATGTGTATAGTTTTTTTTTTTTCAAAAAAAGAGAAAAAAAGTTTATGCATTTTAGAGATGACAAATACTACAGCTTAAAAGCTATTTTTTCTTTGTTTAAAAAACTCAAACTTCTAAATGAAGCCAAACAGGGGCTAAACCCCTTTATTTTCACATTGCTATAGTTTGAGTTAAAATTGTTTGATGAAAAATACTAACCATCATGCAATAATGGGTAAAAATATATAAATATTTATGCAAAATAAATTAATATTTACAAAAATAATAGCTTTTACATTAAAAAAATGTATTAATTCTAGTGAATTACCGTGCTCAAAGATTAACTCTATGGAACATGCTTTAATGGTTATGGAAAAATGATAGTGTATAACATCAGCCCAATAATAATGTGTAGAAAGAGAGTGAGGGAGAGAGATGAATATATTTGTTTTAGAGATATAGAGATTAGAAATTCATTTGTTTAAATGAGAGAGATGATAATTGAAAAGAGAAGAGGAATGAGTGGAAATTAAAAATGATAAAATTAATTTAATATCTAATTTTCTTATGGTGAGTAAATTCTCATCGTTTTTAAAGATATTTTAAAAAAATTAAATTTTCATCATTAATGATATTTAAAAAATATGAGTTTTAATCTTTGAATTTAGATTTAAATTAACCTCAGCTGCTTTTATCAAAATGTGTTATATTAGAGATAACAAGTTTTTTTTTTTAATTTTAAAAGTGAGTTTTTATTTGTAGAATGTAAGATTGAATTAATATGCCACTCTTTTTAAAATATGTTAGAGAAATAAGACCACATTTTGAAAATTATGAAGTTTTTTAGTATAGCTATTGAAATTTTTTTTTGTTATTATTTTATTTTTCATTACCTAGAAAATAGTGGCTGGTATGACCCTTGTTTTTTACAGAAGATTAAAAAAAAATATTAGCGATATTACTGTGTTAATTTTCACTCAACGAAGGAAATTTTAAGATTACAACCAATTTTGTAGTTTTTTTTTTTGTGTGATTTGGATTATAAAGCCATTATTATTTGTTATTATTTTATATTTTTCATAATCCGAAACCCCAACCAGAAACCGCCAAAAGTGACGTTGGAGGCAGCTCAGGCAGGCAAATTATGGCTCTTCCGTCTCAATTATGCTTTCCCGCGTCTAATGCCGCGTGACGTGAAAGCAGTCCCACAAATTGGAGAAAATATTAGATGCTTTTAGATTAAATTTAAGTCATGTTTTAATTTTATAATTATTGGTGTGTTTAATGAAATTTATTATTTTTTATTATTATTTTATTAAACATGTGAAGATGTGTCATTCAGTGAATTAAGTAGAGTATTACTCTAAGAGTATTGAATAATTATTCTACAAATTGTGTGGAAAATGATTAGCTTGTGTTTTACCTAGTTTTTGTTTTAATCAAGCTAATTATAGTTTAATGGATATAGATTAATAAAATAATAAAAATAATTTTTTATTATTAATATATTTTTAAAAGTAGAATTTATCATTTTTACAAATATTTATACATTATGTACTCATTATTCATCACCCAATGGGCAGTTGTTAATATTTTTTTTATAGAGTTTTTGGTTTTTAAACTTTTTTAAAAAATATTTTAAAAAATTAATTAATTATGATAAGAGGCTAAATAAGTGAGCTTTTTAAGATACTTTTAAATTAAAAACTTTTAAAAAAAGTTAACCCAAATATAAGCTAAGATTCGGGCTTCTCTCTAGTCTCGTGAAGAACTGAATCAGTTTAGTTAAATTTTATTTAGATGTAAAATAAATTTATTTTAATGATCTGAGTCATTTATTTTATTATTTTAATTGTATACATTTTTATTGTAAAAAAATAAGTTGCTCTATGATATCAGTAACTGGTTTAACAAATTACATATGTACTAATAAAATAAATAATAAAATAAAAATTACAATTTTTATTTATTAACACAAACGTTATTTGTTAAGACAATTACCGATATTCGATTAACTTAATTTTTTATAGTAATAATATATTAGAATAATAAAATAAACGGTTCAGATCATTAAAATTGGTCTATTTTAAATCCAAACAAAGTCCAACTAGACTAGTCTAGTCTCTCACGGGATTAGAGAGAAGCCGAACTCAATGACTAACTACTTTTGAAGTATCATGTGGTATATACATGATATTTTGATAAATGATAATTTGTCATACACACTAAGTGAGTTTTTTTAATCTCTTATCCATCCAATAGATGTGAACTCTAATAATTCAATGCCGGAGTAGAGATGCAAATAAACCGAGCCGAGTCACTTGAGCTTTTATGAGTTTAAGTTTTTTTTGGTATTGTTCAATCTCGACTCAAACAAAAGTTTGATAATTTGTTTAAACTCGATTTGTTTAAAAATTAATATGTTAGAGCTTGGCCCAATTTCAACTCGAATGACCTAAATGAGTTAGTTCAAGTTTTTATATTTAAAATTTTCTTTTTTCAAATAAAATCAAGTTTATTTTCATTAAATCAAGAAATTAAATTTAGTTCCTATTTCTAAGCCACCCTATTTAAAGAACATAAAAGAATAAAGTGCATAAATTTGAATTACTTGTGGTAAGGATTAGGCAGGAAAAAATCCTAATATTATAAGTGTACTTATATACCATCTTAAACGAGCTTAACGAGCTTCTAACGGGTTGAGCTAGGTTATTAAATGAACTGTTCACAAGTTTATATGAGCCAGACTCGTTTAATAAATGAGTTTAATTTTGTATTTCTGTATAATACATTTATTAAATGAACTGAATTCAAACAAACTTAAATTGAACTGAGCCTGATCTATTTATTAACTTTTTGGTTCATTTGCATTTTTAATGTAAAATATTTTTTTCTACATAATTAAATAAGAAACACCACGTAAATAATGTATATAGTGCTTTAGATTGTTGAAAAATTACTCACAAATTGCTCAATAGATAATGGTGGTATTTGATTGTTTGTAATAGTAGAATTTAGATTTTGCTATTAGTTTTATTAATAAGTTATTATTTGTTTTAAATGCTTATAATTTTTAATATAATTTATAATTATTATTTTTTATCAATAACTAATTTCAATTATAAATTAGCAATTTTCTCAAACACTCGAAACTTCAGTAATAAATTATAACTATCATATTTTTTCAACTATACTCTCTAAGCAATTAGTTTTAGCAATAGAAAACGCCATTAATACACAACGGTCCAAGGCAGGTTTGTTTCGATAGAATAAGATGTAATTTTTGTTGTACTGACCTAAAAAAAAAATATGTGAAACTAATACAATGACTCAATAATTTATATATTTTTATTTTTTTTATTCTATTTAATTTTATTCTGCACATCAAACGGGACACTATTGTCTACATAGTTATTTACCCCAATTGAGATAATTATCTATTTATTTATTTATTTTTATTTTTAATAAATTTTTTATCAGTTTGTAAAATTATTATATTTTTCAACTCTTCTCGTTGAGACGAGTTAGAAGATTAATTTTTTTTTATCGAAGTAAGAAAAAAGTTTTAAAAAATAAAAATAAGCTAAAATAATCTAATAAGCCCAAATTTTATATTACTTTTTTTTTGTTTTTAGTGAATTATTTCATATTTTGATCAAGACTTTTTACTTTTTCAATTCATCTTATTGAAACGATTAAAAAAGTAAAAAATAAATTAATTAATTAAAAGGTGAAGATTTTCACAAAAAACAAAATTAGTAAAAAGTTTAGAATTTAACCCAAACAGGGCAATATTTTTAAGTAGGTTGGCCGTCCCATTTTCTGAGAAATTCTCCTAATATTCAGATTAAACTCATATTTGGATTGGGCTGATGCATATGAGTTGCACTCTTATCTATTTGAAAGCCCGCTAAAATCTTTTGATAGGTTGGTCAAATATTGCTAAGATTTTGTTTGGGATCAATAAAAAAGTTAATTTTTTTTTAAAAAGTCTATTTTTGCGCGATTTTTAGGGTAACTCAAAAAAAGTTAAATTTTTTTTAAAATGGTGATTTGTTTAAGATTCTATTTTTGCACGACTTTTGAAGCAACTAAAAAAAAGCCAAATATTTTTTTTTTCTTTTAATATCTACTTTTTCAAATTATCACAAACACACTCACTTTTTTTATTTCTCTCTTTTTCAAAAAAATTAAACCTCTTAAAAGTCAAGCTTAAAAACTATCCCAAACTGGCTCTAAATACTAAAAAAAAAATTAAAATCAAAATCAAAATCTTGTTCAAAATTGACATCTTATGGGCAATATTTACTCCGAATATTATTCACATTACATTAATTTTATTCATTCCGAATACTTAAAAATTATTAGGCCTCGTTTGGTTGTGTATTTTTTATGAATTATATTCAAAAAAGTTTTTTAAAAAGAATTTTTATAATAATTTAAAAAGAAAAATTGCGGTTGGATGCTAAAACTGAGACTTATTTCTCAATGCACCAATTCAGTGGGAGAGAAGAGGAAAAACATGTGAGGTTTCTGTTTTTGTCAGAAACGTCAAGGAAGGTCAGTGTAATTTATCCAAAAAATCAAAAGCATAGTAGACCGATTATTGGAAATTATCTTGCTAGAATTTAGATTATTTTGTCCAATTATTTATTATTTTAATTTTCGTAGTCTCACTCTCCGTGCAAGTTATTTATACTATTTTATAAATATAGAGTACTTATTTAGCGTCTTTTTCATGATGAAGCTGTATAAATTTTTATATTCTTACAATGTTTTACGGATTTTAAAATATGTCAAAATAACTAATAATTTCTAATAACTAATTCGATTATTAACAAATTTTAAAAATACAATCTTATAATAGAAGTGTATATTATCACCTTATTACTTTTGATAGAAGTACTGTATATTATCACGTTATTATTTTTAGTAGAAGCGTGTTCTATATATACACTTAAATTATACACTTTTATAATAGAAGTGTATAATTTTTAAGTCACTTTTATTATATATTTTTATTTTTTATAAAAATTATATTTTCAAAACTCACTTGTCGTGATCTATCAAGCAAATTCATACAAAATTTTCAAATGAACTTTTTATTTATTTAGCTTAAAATAACTTAAAAGAAAAATTTTACTTTAAAGTCAAGTTACCAAACGAGATATTCTTCTCTCATTCTAATCACTTCCTCTGCCCTCTCCGGTAGAAATTATTTAGTGCACCAAACATTATGTGACCGTGCTGTCACAATCTTGGATTAATGCGCCTTATACAAATTAATCATATTTAATTTATACTAGTCACTGTGCACATGTTATGCATGTGCAAATACACTTTTTAATGACTAAATTAGTTCACAGAATTGTAAAGATTGTATTTTAAAAATTTGTTAATAACCGAATTAGTTATTAAAAATTATTAATTATTTTGACATATTTTTAAATTCGTAAGGCATTGTGAGAATGTAAAAATCTATGTAGATTTATTATGAAAAAGAAACTAGTACTCTCTTTTTATAAATGGTATAAATAACTTACACGAGAGTAAGACCAAAAAAATTAAAATTAAAATAATAAATAATTGGACAAAAAAAATCCAAATTCCAGCAAGATAATTTTCAATAATCAGTCTACTATGCTTTTAACTTTTAAGCAAAGCATCAAAGTGGTACTGTTCTTAGAAGATGGAGCTGCCACGGTGCCACATCAAATGACAATCCAATCACACTTTTCTAATCTCCTAACAAACAAGGCCTAATAGCCCTATTTGGGCTAATTATTGTATTTTTATTTATTTTTGTTTTTTTTAATTTTTTTCATCTTTTGACTAATTTTTTTACTTTTTTAAATAATTTTAATAAAATGAACTAGAAAAGTTGAAAATTTTGATCGAGAAATAAAAAAATCTAGAAAATACAAAAATAAGCAATATAAAATTTAGTTTATTGGCTTATTTTGCCATATTTTTGTTTTTTTTGAATTTTATAAATATTTTGATTAAAAAAAATTACTTTTCATGAGTCGAAAAGTATAATAGTTTGACTAAACGATAAAAAAATTTACTAAATACGAAATGAATAAAATAAGATGAATAAATAAGCAATTATCTCAATTGAAGTAAATAATTTCTATATACTGTTTTTAGCCTTTGACAATCTTTTTGTTTATAAACAACACTAGCGGTCAAGGTTTGAGACTTGGGGTTTGCTCATTTCTAAGTAGTTTGAAACTTATTAAGTGTTATTAACTCATTGGTTCTAATTTATTTGATGTTTTGTCTCGATTTTAATTGGGTTTGCACTAGGGGATGATGGAATTGATTTTTCAAAAAATAATTGAGGTATACGTAAACTAATCCGAACACTTTAAGTTGTTCGTAAATAATTTGGGTTCAAGTCGAATAAAGTTTGTAAGAGTTTTGTTCGATTAATAAATAAATTGTTCATGAATTAAACATTAGGCTTGTTTATTAAACTAATTTGGCTCATATAAACTCGATTTGATTGGAATAAACTTGTAATAGTTCGTTTAATAACTTGACTTGATTCGACACAAGCTTGCTAAACTCGTTTAAAGGCATGTATAAGTTTTCTTATAAAATTTAGAGCTTCTATTAGATTTTTGGTCCCTTCTTAAATACAGGGAAAAAATCAAATATAATCTCTAGCTACGGAGCTAGAGCTGGAGTTCCTTGTTATGTTAGTTGAGTTGAGCTCACATATTATCTTAAAATTAGCTAGTCGAGATTGACTAAGAATGACAAATTTTATTTGGGTTCGAACCGAGCTCAAACATTATAAGTGTTGGGATTTGAACATACGATTCCCCAAACAACTGGTTGGGTAGTGGATTTTCACGTAAGTTTCAATTCACATGAAATAAATAAAGAACAAGAACAACTATAGGAATATAAAAATATATGTTGTTTAGCTGATTGTCTATGTCCACGGGTGAGAATAAATAATCCACTATAAACAATAAGAATTACAAAGTTCACCCAGTCTCTCTGGTCTCAATCTGAGTCTCTCTCTACATTCTCTGGTCTTTCCTCTAAGTTTCTCTGTTGTATCTCTTACTCTCTTGTTCTTCCCTAGGGTTTCTGTCATAATCTCAAATATATACTAGAACAAACTAACAACAACTGCAACCCTTGCAGCACAAAATAAAACTTAATCCCGGACAGACTACTCGATCAATCTACCCACTATGCGATCGGTATATCGGTCTGTCTTTGATTCCTCTCGATTATTATGCAGACCGATCGATCGGTCCCTAGACTGCTCGATCGGTCTGTTCTGGTGATAGACTTTCTTCTTCACTTTTTAGTCCAAAAATTTGAGACACAAACCCAACAATCTCAACATTGGCTTGAATTTCTCAACTATCTTGAAGAACTATTGGTTGTCCCGTCTTGCATCACTTTCACAAGTATGGATGCTTCACCTTCTCTCATCATCAATCTAAATGAACATGGACCAAGTCCAAATCCCGTCTTGCATCACTTTCACAAGTATGGATGCTTCACCTTCTCTGATCATCAATCTGAATGAACATGGACCAAGTCCAAATCACGCTTTAACTTGATCCTTTTGCAATCAACAGCCTTCTTTTCCTTGGGCAATTTTACCAACTCCCAAGTCTCAGCCTTTTGTGGTGACTCCACCTTTTCTGACACTACTACTCGCCACTTATCTTTACATGTAGCCTTTTTGTAAAATGAAGGATCTCCACTGTATTGTTTCCGCTGCTGTTGATTTGAACCGCCATTACCCAATTTTTTGCATGAACAATTCTGCCCAAACTCTACCTTGATTGCTACTCTCTATGTGATAACCCATCCCACTTCGGTAGGAGATTGAAAATAAGTCTGGTATATAATAAAACTTGTGAGCTACTACTAATAATTTGGGCTTAAACTTTTGGGCTGCGTTGTTAGCCTCTTTATTCAAATTTATTAGTCTAGTGGTTTATTTAGGTCATTACAAATGGTATCAGAGCCAATTTTGATTTTCATGTAGGGCTCTGTGGTGGTGTGGATAGATAAGTAGAGTCTCCGGAGAGAGGTATTAGCTGTTTCGTGTCCGCTAATGGGCTGCTATTCACATTCCAGCCCAAGAAAGAACTTGAACCACTCGACAAGGACGTTGCATATTTGAGTAGGGGATATTGTGATACTCCATTCCACATCAGTAAAAAATAGAGATAAAGCTTAGTATATAAAGAAACTTGTGGGCTACTACTAATAACTTGGTTTAAGAATTTTAGACGGTGTTGTTAAACTCTTTATTTAAATTATTGGGCCTATAGTTCACTTAGGTTGTTACACATGAAATACCACATCATGTAGTATTCAAATATGGTCACATGTGAGATGTCACACCATATAATACTTAAATGCGACCACAAAAACATTGTCACTAAAGCAGATGGTAAATGGCATGTTTGGAAACAGTGAAATGATGAAAAGGGAATGATTATTTTTTTTTAAGAAAACAATTTTTTCTTGTTGAGATTTAAATACTAATTTTCGAACACAAACGGAATCACAACTATACACACACCAAAGAGAAAATTACATAATAATTTACGTGGTTCGGTGTAACTTGCCTTCGTCTATGGGTGAGAAAAATAATCTACTATAATCGTAGAATATACAATCATGAGACAAAAAATACATTGAAACAAACCCAGTTTTCTCGTTCAAGAGTCACTTTGGTGCCTCCGGTATTTTTTTCATTTCTCCCTACATCTATACCCGTTTGATTTAACTCACCACAAACTTACTAAAATTATAAAGCTCATATTTATAAGTAAACCCTAAACCCTAATTACCATATAATTATAATAAAATTTTAACTATCATATAATCACAAAACCTTAATTATACGAGTTCATAAAATACATGACACACACCCAACGTCTCCTAATTTTAAAATATTTTCTTATTTCATAGAGTAAAAATTTGACAAAAAATTTTATATTTTCAAATTTAGGTAAGGTGTAACTTGAAAAAAAAAATCACCTTACCCAAGTAAGAGAAAATAAACCCACTTTCTCTGAACAACCATTTGACGAAGAAGAAGAAAAATCACTCCGGTCTTCACTACAAATTGTTGGAAGAAACATAAAAATAGAAAATTATAACCCAACCTCAATATCAAGTTTTAACCATATATGTTTCCCTTGGTAACTTAGTTTAAAGTTAAAAGTTATTAAATTTTCACTCTACAAGTCAAATAAACATAAAGTTCATTTGCTTAAAAAGTAGCTTTAAGGCATCGTACAGAAATTAAGAAGCAATTAGAATTTGATAATTAGCTTTTTTTATAATTCTAACCCAAAAAATTATGGTTTCTACCTTATGCCAGAGCCAAACGAGGCCATACACGCGGAGTAAGGTGAAATTTCCATGCCCCAACTTTGCTATAGTGAACCATGATCTTTTGTCATGTAATTTTCGTACAATACACGGATTCAACGGTTACAAAGATTACCACACAATTATTGTGCAATGCAGAGTAATGCATTAATCGTACAAGTCGATCAACCGTAAGACTTGAGAATGGCGCCACAGGAAGTACAGACAATAGCTTTCCAAGATTTCCAGTAGAAGGGAATGTAACAAAACCTCGTGGCCGTTTTTATATCGGCCACGCTTGCGCCACCGCCGCACCGGGAACACATCCCCGCCGCCGGCTTCATCATCCTCCTCGTCCTCTTTTGATCCACTAAAAAGCAAAAACAAACCATGGCCTTCTATGCGTACACAGGTTCCTGCTCAAAGTGTTGACATGTTTTATGGGTGTGTGGTCGGAGGGAAGAGCATGTTATCATGGGCCTTTAAATAGGTGGCAATGGCATAGGGTTGGCAATATTAATGGTACATCAGTTTTGTTGCGTGTACAGAATTGAACACAGATTCTGACACATTCATTTGACATGTAGTGAAACTCACATAATGTGACAAGAATGTGTCTGAATTTGTATTCGGTGTCTGTACACTTAGCATTTTTCATGCTATATTAATTTTGGAATAATTGTTTATTTTTGTCATCAATAATTTTTTTTCATCTTTTGATCAAACTTATATTTTTTAACTCCTCTCATTGAGATGAGTCAGAAAAATAAATATTTTTGATCAAAATATTGAAAAAAGTTAAGAAAGAACAAAAATAAGCAAACAAGCTAAATTATATGTTGTTTATTTACATTTTTACTTTGAACTTTTTTTTATTAAGTTTTTTTACTTTTTCGATTTCTCTCATTGAGATAATTAAAAAAAATCTGATTAAAAGATGAAAGTTAAAGTTCAACGGGACCAAAAAAAAAAAGAAAATTTTCTTTTCACTAAATCTCTGCATGAATTAAAACATTTTTCGAATCTTAACGATTGAATGTGTACAAAAATAAAAAATATCATAGAGGTTATGTCTATATATATATATGTGTGTGTGTGTGTGAGAGAGAGAGAGAGAGAGAGAG
>JAULJZ010133469.1:0-31836 GCA_032270985.1 Heliamphora pulchella | reverse complement strand
GCCAAGACCAACTACTATAATGATGTACTACAATCGTACCAATGGAATGTCTGGGTCCATTGCGATTGTGAGCCTACTTGTATAATCTGTCAAAATCTTTGACCCTATATTCCGTGCAGTACGCACCGAGTCAAATACTGGACAGAATATACGAACTATGCATTCATTCATCATAAATATAAATATGAAATCACGAATGCAAAATGATCTCAAATGTTTCTCATTAATATGCCAGAGATCTAAAATACATAAAAAAACATGACTTTTCAATATACATTCCCAATAACTGCACCTGCTACCATGGCTAATCAACAATAACAACAACAACAACAACAACAATAGGTAGACCCTCAGATTAAATCTCTATTCGGGTACTTTACTCCTTCAGAGTATGTGTCACTCTCCTGCATCCAGCCCCTGTGGTTGGAGCCACGCACTATGAGATTAAGACCAATATCATTCAGATGCATCCATCTTTTTGTGATCTAAGTATTGAGGACCCATATAAGTATATTGATGAATTCCTAGAAATCTGCTCGACGGTAAAAATCAGTAACTTCTCTAATGATGCCCTTAAACTGAAACTATTCCCGTTCTCCCTCAATGATAAAACCAAGCATTGGCTTAATTTTTTATAACCGAATACCATCACTATCTGGGCTAAACTTCAAGAGGAATTCCTTAAAAAATATTTTCCTATAGGTAAGACCAATCAAATCAAACGCGCTATCACGAGTTTCACTAAACTCGATGGTGAAACCTTTTTATAAAACTTGGGAACGCCTTAAAGATCTTATTAGAACTTGTCCTCATCATCAAATGCCAAAATGGCATCTAGTCCAGTATTTCTATGATGGGTTGACCCCTTAATACCGTCAATTCGTAGATGCCTCTTGCGGTAGAACATTTATGTTAAAAATGAAAACGAGACTTGGACTCTTTTTGAGAGCTTAAGTGAAACCTCATAGCACCAAGTCTCAGCCGCTCGTATAGATAGGTCCATAGCTCCTTCCACCTCGAAAGCCCGAGGCATGTACGGGGTTTCTCAGACACCTGACCTAGTCACCACTCTAACACAGACTTTGAGTCAGCTTCTATCCAAAGGTTTAGCCACAGCACTTGCTGCCCCATCCCCTGCCTTTACAGTCCCTTGCACATTGTGTGCTAGTCCGGCCCACTTTGTATCTGGCTATCCATTTGTTGCGCAATACCCCGAGTTTGTGTGAGAACTAGTTAATGCAGCCCAAGATTTTTCCCGTCTGGGTAACGATCCTTTTTCGAATACTTGTAACCCGGGCTTTAGAAATCACTCAAACTTCTCTTGGCGACAACCCAATCAGGGAAACATGTCAGCACCACCCCTGAGATCGGCCTTTCCTCCATGATACAGTCAGCCAGTCTATCTACTTCCTGGATAACAATGGAGAAGGCCCAATTTCTGTAAGTGGTGACAACTTAAATAACCCAGATGAGGCAATTGGGCACAGTTTTGAGGTGTAGATAGTCAGGATCAGATGGAAGTGATACCACCAGTATCTTAGCCAGAATGCCAGCTTGTCCCCTTCATTCTGTATCGTTTAACCAATTTCTCTCTCATGCCGATTTCATTTTTGAGTCTCAAATAAATCTTGAACCCAATCTAAAAGTGTTACTTGATCGAGTCACAAGAGGAATACCTAGAGTAGATTATGAACCTATTCTTAACTCCAAACTTAGGTATCCCATAAGCAACTTTATGTCTTGTCATAATCTGTCAAAAGAATGTGAATCGTTCGTAAATCAATTATCTACTTTATCTATTCCTTGTAGTGTGCAGGAGGCCTTGATAGATCTAAGGTAGAAGGAAGCAATGAACGAAGAAATGAAGTCTCTCCAAAAGAACTCTATATGAGAGATTGTTGATTTACCAGAAGGGAAGAAACCAGTCGGATGCAGATGGATCTTTAGTATTAAATACAAAGCTGATGGAACCATCGAGCGATTCAAAGCTAGACTTGTTGCCAAAAGGTATACCCAAACTTACAAAATTGATTATGCAGAGACATTTGCACTAGTGGTCAAAATTAATATTGTTCGTATTTTGGTATCTTTGGCTATTAATCTTAATTGGTCTTTGCACCAGTTCGACGTGAAGAATGCATTTCTTCATGGAAATCTCCAAGAAGATATATATATGGAGTTGCCTCCTGAAAGTAATATGCAAATCGAAGGAAGCAAGCATGTTTGTAGATTGAGGAAGTCCTTGCATGGCTTGAAGCATTCCCCTAGAGCTTGGTTTGGAAGATTCACGAGTTCTATGAAAGCATTTGGATATAGGCAAAGTAATTCAGACCATACATTCTTCTTGAAGCATAATAAAGAAAAGATCACTGCTCTTATTGTATACGTTGATGATATGATAGTGATTGCAAACAATCTGGAAGAACAAAAGGCATTATAGGATCTTCTTGTTTGTGAGTTTGAAATTAAGGACCTTGGTCCCTTGAAGTATTTCCTAGGGATTGAAGTGTCACGGTCAAAGAAAGGTATCTTCTTATCTCAATGGAAATATGCCTTAAATCTATTGAATGAAACTAGTATGTCAACTTGTAGTCCAGTTAGCACTTCTATGGGAAAGAATTTGAAACTACAAATGTATTCAAATCGAGTTCATGCTAACAAGGAACGATACCAGAGACTAGCGGAGAGATTAATGTATCTTGCACATACTAGGCTTGATTTAGCTTATGCGCCAAGTGCTATCAGTCAATTCATGTACTCTTCGAGCGAAGAATATATGAATGTTGTCATTCGTATCTTGCGTTACTTGAAGTCATCCCCTAGTTTGGGAATTATGTTTACAAAAGGAGATAACTTGGATATTAAAGGTTATATTGATGTAGATTAGCCTGGGTCAATTGATGATAGACGTTCTGCGAGTGGGTATTTCACATTTGTGGGTGGGAATTTCGTTACTTGGCAAAATAAGAAACAAGAGATAGTTGTTAGATCAAGTTTTGAGGCCGAATATAGGGGAATGGCTAAGGGAGTATGCGAATTACTCTGGATAAAAATTCTAATGCAAGATTTAAATTTTGAGCAGACCAGTCCTATGAGGTTATACTGTGATAACAAGGTAGTATGCGATATTGCCCAAAGTCCAATTCAACATGATCGAACCAAACATGTTTGAAAAACTTATTTTGTATTTTTTAATCAAACCAATTAAAAAATATATATATATATTTATTTTTAATCAATCTATGTCGTGGAATGTAAGAAGTAATTTAATCAAATATCCAAATTCAACACACGAGATTTTTTTACGTGGAAAACTCAACTTGGGTAAAAATCACGGAACTACCAAGTCTAGGTAAATCAAGTACTAACCAATTGAACAATTACAAGATACCTACGTACAAACTTTGATCGAATTCTCAATCCAAACGCCTTACGCTTATCTTGCCGAATTCACGTGCACCGTTTCCACTTGATCATCTCAGCAACGAATCTTTAAAACTTCACGCGTATTGAATCCTCAATACTGTTACACCGGCAGAATCCTCCGTCGATAAACTTAGAATGCCTTCTAAGTTGAACACGAACAATCTCGAAATTTTTTAAACTTGAAAGGAATTTTTGATCTGCCTTAGAATCTCTGATTATTGATTTGCAGAAGTTAGTTTTCGTGGCTGGCCTATGGTCCTTTATATAGGCCTCAAAACTAGGCAATTAGAGTTTCAATCGAATTAATTCTGCCTGGGGTCCTCTCGAGCACACTTGGGACCGCTCGAGCGGTTATGTGCCAGATTGTATTTCTGTTGTGGCGAATCCTGCATTGGCTGCTTGTACTCTTAGCTTGTGCAGTTGTACTTCAGTCTTCCCGCTTTAATAATATTCTGATTAAGGCTCTTCTAATACAATACAAACTCGTGATTCTAAATCAAACAAGGACTCACCAAATAAGGATCCTCCAAAATCTAGGATTCTTTAATCAATTAAAACTCCATAATCTTATCCTAATCCAACTACAAGAGTTCTAATCACATCAGGAGTTTTACACGAATAATATAACTTGAATTGCCATAATAAATATGGAAATTAAAATCAAATTAATTTCCTAGCAGTCTCCTCTTTGGCAATTCCAAGTGAATACAAAAACTCCTAACCACACCAAAAATGAAATCTTCAAGCTGTAACCTTCAAGAAGAACTTTTTATGCAATCCTGATTCAAGCAAACTTCTTTTTATTTATTCATCTCTTGAACAAACAAAAACAAGACTATATCTCCAAATAAGAACAAGTAAATAGAAATCATTAGAAACTTAGTTCAAAATCAATTCCAAAAAACAGAGTCCCATCCAAAGTCTCATCCCAAACTAAACATATCTCCCCCTTTTTGTGTAAGACCTAGAAGTACTTAGAACCCACTACAAAAATCTAAAGAAGCAATCGCATGAAAACTGTTTTTCTTGAAACACAATGTTTATAAACTCTCTCTTTTTATTTTAACAATAAAATAAATTAAATCCTTTTGAAATTCAAATAAAAAAAACATAAATCATTCAATGAAGGTCAAAATTTATTGAATTTTCAAAACAAAAACGAACTTGAGTTTTAAAGTCATGAGAAAATTAAAAAAAACTTAGGCGAGAGTTTACTCGATTTTTTCTTTAAATTCCAGATTCAATCCTTAAGAGTGATCAATATTTCATGAAACATATTTGAATATTTTTAAAATTTTTACATTTTTGAAGTCAAACTGGATAAATTCTCAATGTATATCTGTTGAAGAAAGATGGAAGCTCCACCTAAAAAAGAAACTGTATAAAAAAATATTTATGCTTTTATTTGGCGGCTGTTACACTGATATGAAGAAACGATAATGTTCGTATGGGTAGCTATTTTTTTAAGCATGTTCGTACAGCAGTATAAGTGGCGGTTTTCACACTAAAATAAACTAGAAAGCAAGGTTCATATAAGTAGCTATTTCCACGTACATGTCAAAAAAATAGCATAAACATCGATTTTTACACTATAACAAATGAAAAAGGCAAGGTTCGTATAGATAGCCATTTCTGTAAGTATTTTATAGCACAAACAGTTCTCAATGAGATAGGACCATTGGATAGATAAATAGATGAGAGTGGTTGTAAACATCAACATCAACATAGGGATCCTAAGATCATGGTCAATCAAAAGGTGTTTTTTAAAAAAAATATTCAAAAATGTTCCAATAAAAAATCAAAAGGTGTTTTTTTAAAAAAATATTCAAAAATGTTCCAATAAAAAATTTGAACACAAGTTCAGATATTTTTTATTTGAAAAATAATCAAGTAGTCTTAAAACTAAGAATTTTTTAACTTCTTATCGACTAAAACCAAAAAGTCAGTTTTTTATTTTGACTTATTTCATAAAAATTGATCTACTTTGAATTAATAGAGTTTTTCAAATTTTGAAAGTCAAAAGAATTACCACAAAAAATATTTACATATATATATATATAAAACACCTTTTTTTTGCCTTTTTTAAAAAAAGAGAGATAAACATTTTTTCGAGAAGCATGTTCCAATTGGAGTGCTTCCAAAGGTTTTGACAACAAGTCGATTTTTTGAGACACTCAAAACTACATTATTAATCAAGTCTGACTTTCTAACCCATACTGATCGAATTTTAGGCAAAGAGGTCATGAGGGTACTGGGTTTTTGGTCAAAAATAACTTTTTACCGGTTGACCGCTCGAGCGCACAGTGGGACCGCTCGAGCGCGCCATTGCCAGTGAGTTTTTCCATCCTCTACAAATTGGTCGCTCTAGCGCTCAGTGGGTTTGCTCGAGCGCTCACCTGGCTGAGATCTTTCTCATCCAGTCTTCTACATTTGGGTCTAATGTGTCCCAATATTCCACAATGATGACAAATAGAGACAAATTTTTTAAAATCAATTGACTTTAATGAAAATTTTTGAAAAAAACTTTCCGAAGTTTGACCCTTAAATTGAATAGAATTATTTGGAACATTTATAGCTTTCACAAATTTGATTTTACCGGAGTCTTTTAGGGTAGAAGATTTGTGAACATGCCCAAATCCGGATCGATCTGAAGCCTCTTTTTGCACACTTAAAATTTCTTCTAATGTTAGAGAACTGCATTCAATTTTTTGAGTGTAGCATTAGAAGTATCGAGGTCTTTTTGCAAATTTAAAACTCTCGACTCAAGTAACCTGTTTGACTCAATATTTTTATGCAAATTTTTCTCAAGATTGATAATAGTGTTTTTAGAAATTTGCATGATTCAATTAAGTCATCTTTCTTTTTTAACAGCATTCAATTTTTTTGTTAAAATGACTTTATGAGTTTTTAATTGACTAATTTCAGATAAATTTTCAGACAATTCGTGTGTTAAATTTTCTGTTTTCTTTTCAAATTTTTTTCTCTTCGTAGTCAATTTCAAATTCATTTTAATGAATTTATAACTTTCATCATACATTTTTTCATATGCTTGCTGAAGAGATTCACCATCTTCCTATTCACAATCAGATTCATCATTATTATCGACTAACTCAGTTTTTGAACTTTCACAGACAGACTTAGGACTAGAACATGCATGATCAACAGAATTTAATGAAGCAGTAAAAGTAATAAAATTACCATCATCATTGTTGGCTTCATCATTGTCTGAATTATTTTTAGAGAAATTGTCATCTCATGTGACTTTAAGAGTTTTACCCTTTTTCTTTTTCTTTGTTGGATATTTATTCGCCACATGGCCATAACCTTGACATTCAAAACACTGTATGCTTCGGGATTAATTTTTGACTTTTTTATTATCATTCTTAGAATTAAATTTGAGTTTATCTTCCCTTTTATCTTTTAGATTGAGATTGCTGCATTTTTTATTTTTAAAAGCCTTTTTAAATTTTTTAACAAAATATTTCATAATCTTAGCATCAATCTCATCATCTTCCTCAGCCTCGTCAATGCCACCCTGAATCGTTTTTAAAGCCATATTTTTAGATTTTTTAGGTTGACGTAGACTAGTTTCATAGGTTTGAAGATTTTCAACAAACTGTTCCACTAGCAATGTATCAATATCTTTACTTTCTTCAATAGCAGTAAATTTTGGTTGGAATTTCTCGGGAAGTGATCTCAAAATTTTTCTAAAAATGCGGGATTCTATAATTTTTTCGCCAAGAATAAAGCTAGAATTGACTATGTCACTCAATTTGGCATAAAAATCATCAAAAGTCTCATTATCTTCCATTCTTAAAGTTTCAAAACTGATAGTGAGCCTTTGAAGTTTTAAATTTTTTTACAGTTGTAGTACCTTCATGAGTGACTTCAAGGATATCCCATACTTTTTGTGCAATTTCACATGTACAAATTCGTCGAAATTCTTTCGGTGTGACACCACTAAAGATGGCATTGATAGTTTTGTTATTCCAGCTTATATTTTCAAAAATATTTTTATCCCATTGTTCGGTTGGTTTTAAAATAAAATCTTCCCCAGACTTGACAGTAGGTTGGGTATAGCCAATAACAACTAAAATCCAAACTCTTTCATCGATGGATTTTAAAAATGTCCGCATTCGAGCTTTTCAATAAGGGTAGTTCCTTCCATCTAATAGGGGTGGTCTAATAGTTGAGTTTCCTTCTCTTGGAAATTCCATGACTAATATATATATATATTTTCATTTTTAATCAATCTATGCCGTGGAATGTGAGAAGTAAAGAATCAAACATCCAAACTCAACACACGAGATTTATTTATGTGGAAAACCCAACTTAGGTAAAAAAACCACGGGACTACCAAGTCTAGGTAAATCAAGCACTAATCAATTGAATAGTTACAAGATACACACTTACAGATTTTGATCGAATTCTCAATCCAAATACCTTAAGCTTATCTGGCCGAATTCACATGCACCATTCTCACTTGATCACCTCAGCAACGAATTCTCAAAATTTCACGTATATTGAATCATCAGTACTTTTACACTAGCAGAATCTTCCGTCGGTAAACTTAGACCGCCTTCTAAGTTGAACACGAACAATCTCGAAATTTTTGAAACTTAAAAGGAACTTCTGATCTGTCTTAGAATATCTGATTATTGAATTACAGAAGTTAATTTTTGTGACTGTCCTATGGTCTTTTATATAGGCCTCAAAACCACGCAATTAGAGTTTCAATCGAATTAATTCTGCCTCGGGTCCGCTCGAGTGCACTTGGGACCGCTTGAGCGGTCATGTGCAAGATTGTATTTCTGTCGTGCCGAATCCTGCATTGGCTTCTTGTACTCTTAGCTTGTGCAGTTGTACTTCAGTCTTCCCGCTTGAATAATATTCTGATTAAGGGTCTTTTAATACAATATAAACTCATAATTCTAAATCAAACTAGGACTCACCAAATAAAGATCCTCCAAAATCTAGGATTTCTTAATCAATTAAAACTCTATAATCTTATCTTAATCTAACTACAAGAGTTCTAATCACATTATGAGTTTTACACGAATAATATAACTTGAATTACCATAATAAATATGGAAATTAAAAACAAATTAATTTCCTAACAATGTTGAAGTTGATAGGTACTTTATAAAGGAAAAACTGGAAGCAAAGATCATTGAAGAACTCTTGTAGTTTGATCTCAAGACAAGCTTGCTGATTAGCTTACAAAGGTAGTAAGTATCAAGCCAAGCATTTAACAGCTGTCTCGAGAAGTTTGGCATGAGCGACATCTATGTACCAACATGAGGGAGAGTGTTAACAATTAGCTATACAAAGTTGAATAGGATCTCTGTAATTATTAATTTATATTTTTTCCTAAATTAGTTATACAAAGATGACTAGGATCTCTGTAATTATTAATTTATATTCTTTCTTAGATTAGTGATTCTTGTTCCAAAGCTTTAGGATCTGTTTTTTCTGTATTGGCTATTTTATGCCTACGGATTGGAGAAGAAATAATATAACTTTTTTTCACCATCAAACTTCTTGTTCTCTGTTATCTATCGTTTTCTACTGGAACCACATTGTGCGCCCTCATTGTTCTTTCAATCGCGTGCTCATATGCTTCGCACAACAAATTATCCAGCTTGGCGTAGTATAGAGAGAGATAGTGCACGAAATGTGAAACGAAAAAGCACAGGCAAGAAGCTGAGAATGATTAGATGATGGAAAGCACAGAGAACTTCTACGAAAGAAGTAATCTTCCTTATTATGAAGGGTAGTGAAGTAATTTACTACGAAAGAAGTAATCTGAAGTACTAAAAATCATATGAGTGGCAAGATTTTATATCTCACGAATTCATGCATATTCTAAATCAATAGCTTGCTAATCCTATATTTGATAAGATGCAGACAAACAAAAGAATCATAGGACATGGGATTTGTAATTCAATCCCACGTCTAATCTTGGGAATCAAACAGTGCCTTAACGACTTACTATTCAGTTGAATCTTCCTTATTATGATTTGGTTATTTTAAGATATAAAAATATTTATAATATGATAACTTTAAAAAGTTATACATTAATTTTCTAAAAAAAAAGGTTATGCATTATGCACGTAGTAATTTTATAAACTGGAAGTGAGAATTATGTAGATTTACAAATTCGTTCTTTACTGATTAAATAAAGAAATTTATATATTCTCTACTAATTAAAGAAAAATCACACCATAATTTTGTTATTGTACTTGTTTCCATCACGGAGCTTCACCAAATTTTACTATTGAACTTGTATTTTTCAATTTAATAATATAAATAATACAAATTTATTAAAAAAATATTAGAAGAAAAAAAATAGAACACAAATCTTTAACACATCTCTTTTTATATAAGATGGCTTTTACAATTTTATCAGACTGCCGGCTTGGGATAATGACGTAGTTTTATTTATTTTTATGTTAGGGAATTCTTTTATTATTTTGTCAAATTTTTTTTTAAAATTGAAAATATAAAAAATTTGAATAATTTTTTTAAAAATAAAAATAAATAAAAATAAATTAGTAAGTCAATTTTATTTTTAGTATTTTCTACGTTATGTTTTAATAAAATATTTGAATTATTTTTGTTAAGATGATGCAGAAAAATAAAAAATAAAATAAAAATAAAAAATTATAAAAAACGAAAATAACAAAACTTCGAATTGTACGCGCAGCAGAACTGATTTATTTTAATTTGAAATTAATTTCAACCGAAGATTTATCCACTCTCCCTCTCTCTTGGTCCACGTTGCAGTGTTTCTGTAGCCGGCAAATTAGAAGCTATGGCAGTCGTAACATCATCTCCACCTCCGCTGCTCTCTCGCTCTTCTCCCACGACCACTTCCTCATCACCATTCAACCTCAGGTTTCACCTCTCCCTCCACGTCGCCTCCCACCGGCGCCGCCATTCCTTCGCCGTCGCCTTTCACCTCTGCAATCCCGAAACCCCGACCAAGCTCGACAAATCCGAGCTGCATGTGGCCGAAGCGGTCTCGGAGGACGAGCTACTGGCAGCAGCGAGACTTCGTATTCGATCGTTCTACAACTTCCGGCAATCCGTGGGCATCGAAGTGAGTTCACTTTTGTTCGATTCGATCATGTTATGGATTCTTCCACTCCAGGCATAGTTTTTGTATCATTTTCTATGGCTTGGATCGAACTGTGAAATTGTAGAATCTTACCCACAATCAAGCGCACAATCTAATGAGAAAAATGAAATCGGATAAACAGAGAGAGAGAGAGAGAGAGAGAGAGAGAGAGAGAGAGAGAGAGAGAGTGGTCTTTGACTAAACAGTGGGACTGTACATGCTCTACTTCCTTCTCTCTGTCCTGTCCCCGTAGAATCCCCACAAATCCCTTATTTGTAAGAGAATCCTAGGGGTTCTAGTTCCCATACAATTAGGAAAATTCTACATTTGTTGGACCTCTTATTAACCTTGTACGGGGGTTGAACACTAGATGAGATGATAATGGCATAGGACTAGCCCGCTCAATTCTTCAAGTGAACCTAATGAACCTACAAAGGGCAGAGACCCTTACACCGGCCGGCAGTGAGTGTCGGAAGCCATTCCAACGGTCAAGTTAGTGTGGTGTTTAGTAACGGGATGAGAATATGTTGAGAGAATGAACATTTGCAGGTTTTCTCCTAGGAAAGTTTGTGTGTACCTTCATAGCTTGATCTTGGCCTCTTTTTATAGGGGTTGGTGAACATGCCCCTTCTAGAGGCTTATGATGGGTTGAATCCCATTAGGAGCCTTACCCTGTATGTGGGCAGGTCGGGTTGGTGAACATGCCCCTTGTAGGTTTGGTTTTATCGTCATTAATGCTTTAAGTTCGGCCACGTTACCCTCATTAATGATCGTAACTCGGCCGTGGCAGTTCCAACATTTGCACTTGGGAAGCGGTAATGGCATCTCTGTATGGCCCGACCCTTGAACGTCATGTCACGCTCTTGTGGCCCCACATGGATGGCCCATTAGGGACAAACTCCCGTACTAGGCCCAATGGGCCGGTTGAGGATCTGACCCTAATTGGATCCATCCCCCTTTATTTGCTCTTAAGCTCTCGTTTTTTTTTTGCTTGGCTAGGAATGGGAGTTGATCCGTCTTCTCTCGACTGCTTAGTAGACGTCAACTTAGTTCGAAATTTGCAACTCGGTCTCTATAGTATTTAAGGCGTTGTTTTCTTCTGGTCACGTGTCGCATGCTGATTGGCTCTCGTTTTGGCGCTCGCGTGTTCTCAAGGTTTGGCAGGCGTCCTTTCGCTTGCTTGAAGCGATCGTTGGGCATGCTTGCCCCTTGGTCTCCCTCGTGTATAAATAGGGCCCTGCCCCTTCTATTTTCATCTTTTGAAATCTTCTGCATGCCTTGAGAGAACATCCCAGAGCAGAACTCCTCCGCTGCGAAACACCTGTCTTGACCGTGCGCCACTGTTGTCGTTGTCAAAATCCTATAAGTTCTCTCATCCTCTATCTACTAAAACCCTTTTTGGCCTGAACCTTAGGAGCCTTTCAGCCTCCCTTAGGTGGGTTCAACTTGATTCTAGTAACTCCCTTTGCCGTTGCTCGATTTTTTTTGGATTTCACCAATTTTTGGGACAGGTAGGCTTTATTTCCTCTTTCTTTGCCTGTATTAAAACACTGCTCCTCTAGGATAGGAAAGTTTGTTAAAGAAGTCAATACCCTTTCTGCCCTTGTCTCCTTTTGAGCCACATACAGTATTCCCTCCTTGATCTCGGTCTGTTTCTATGATGAGACCAACTCTGAGGAAACTATCTTGGGGAGAGGGAATGAGGTTGCTTTCCCCATTGTTTCGGTGGTAGAGGGCGGAGTTTGTTTTCCCCTCGACCCACTTCTCTGTGAGATGCTTGGCCAGTGTCGACTTGCCTCTTTTTAAGTATCCATTAATTTATTTCGCATGGTGATGGATGTGGCCGAATCAATTGTCGTTTTGGGTTGAATCTCAGCATCCCTGAGGTATGAGGTTTTCTACTGTTATACCTTAAGCCACAATCAGGATTACACAATCCATTACCTGCGTCACAGACAGCTCGGCCTTAGGTTAGTCTACAACCTCCCTGATTCAGCTGAACACGCTAGTGATTTCTTCTTGGTGGGGTGCGACTTCGAATTCCAAGCCGACCATGTGGAGATACTTGGCTGAGCTGTTTCCAAAGTCCTCGACAATCTAGGTTGGTTCGCCTAAGCTATTCGTAATTTATCATTGCTTTGTTTATATCTTGTTGCATTCATACTAACCCTGCTTACTCTTGTGTGTTCACAGAAGCAAGTCTTGCTACTCGGCGTAGAAGGCAATCAAACGCCACTAAGGTAAACCGAGCCCTAGCCCATCCGAGAGGGTTGCTTAACATTTGAGCTTTTGAATTACCAAGTCAGCTACCCTCATACCATTAGACACCAAGCCTCATCCTCCACCACCGTTCGTGCAAATGCTTTCGATCAAACAGAATCATCAACCATGCCTTGCGTGCACACCGGCTTTAATTTCAGAACTGCTGTAATCAGGGGTGGTATCCTGTCCATTAGCTCGACTCTTACTGCTGGGTCGACTCTTGCCCCTGTTGTGCCTTCGGCTCCTGTTCTGGTTACAACCCAGCTTCCTTTAGCCAAGGAGACTCCGCACTCCTCGGCCCATTCTTCATGTGCCTCGACTGTGGCCATTGCGCCAAGGACCTCCGCTTGTCAAGCTGCGACATCAGCTCGAGAGGTCTAAGCCCCAAAGAAGGGTCGCCTTGTTCGTGGTGACGGTTCAACTATCGGGGTCTGTGATCTCCATGAAAATGAGGAGGCCACCGAGGCCACCGAGGTCACCGAGGCCCCAGAGGCGTGGGCTCTCGAACTATTGCTGGATGGCTGGCCCCTCCATGAGAGGGACTCCCCAAAAGAGGACCTCGATTGGCGCATCGACTAGTAAGGGGGCTCATAATGCCCCTCGATGTCACCGACCACATCTAGCTTAGGAGTGCACATCTCTTTTCCCAAGCATGCATCTTAGTAGTGGTGTAAGTTTCCAAACTATCCCTCTTTCGTTCGATTCTCCTGCTTACATTTCATATTCCTGACTAAGGTTTCTCTTCTATCTTGTAGCAAGCATCTCCAGTGTGTTGGTCTTCTCAGCGACCGATACGATGAACTGGCATGAGAGTGTCGTGGGGTCGCCAAGGCCTTCGAGCTTGCCCAAAAATAGCTTAATGAGGCGAGGTGGCCCATGCTCAGAACGTCTCAGCTCGGGAATCACTGGAGAAGAAAGCCCGAGCTGCCAAAGAGGGACTTCTAAGCGTAAGGGCCGAAGTCATCAAACTCTCCGCTCAGGTCGGAGAGCTGACTATTAGGCATGAGACATCGCAGGCCGAGGTGGAGGCCTACAAGAAGATCTAGGCCGACTTGGAAGCAGAGCGAGGGAATTGGGACGATGAGATCTGGCAGTAGGGCTGGAACAAGGCAGTCCAACAATTCATGGGAGAGATCCTCTTCACTCGTGCCGAGTTGCTCGTCGTGGGATACAATGAGGCACCAAAGAAGGCGGAGGTTTTTGAAGACTCCCCTCTGTGGGGAGAGCTCCCCACCTTTCCGAGGTCGGCTTCTGATGCAACTACGTTTCCCGAACCAGAGCTTCAAGTTCCTATCGAAGACCGCCGCGACTAGCCTGAGCTCCAAGCTCTTGGTGAGGGCCTCCTCATTCTGCCTTCCATTGAGGACCAAGATCCTACTGTCAGCCTCTCCAATTTGCCTATAACCGAAGAAGTGGTGGTGATCTAGGATGATGCTGGCGAAGCCACAGACTGAGGGCCTTTAAGTAGTTTGTATTTTTTTTTCTTGCTTTGTAACTCTTCCTTTTTTTGCTATCTTTCGAGCTTCGGCTAGAGAATGATAATGAAAGGCCGGGCTCCACCCATGATCTCCAATTATAAAACTTTAATGGAAAAGTATGCCGTTTATTTTCATTGAGTGTTCTAGTTCTTTGCCATCTCACAAAGTTGTGTTTTCCCTTCTTTTGCACTTGGTAGCCTGTTGTGTATGTATGTATGTATGTATGTATTTCTAGGCCGAGCCGAGCTCGAATTTGGGGATTGCTCGGACCTTTGGGAGCTTTTCAAGTTCTCTGAGATCACTTCAATCTTAAAGGTTGAGCTTGTCCTCAAACAACGAAGGGGTTACTCAGCCTTTTGGGGATTTTTCTAGTTACTCAATGAGATTGTTCCAATCTTAAGGCCGAGATGGCCTCAAAGGATGAAGGGGTTATTCCAACCTTTGGAAACTTTTCTAGTTTTTGAGATTATTCTAATATCAAGGTCGAGCTGGCCTCAAAGGATGAAGGGGTTATTCCAACTCTTGGAAACTTTTCTAGTTCCCTGAGATTTAAGTGGCCGAACTATCATAGGAATGTGCAAGTTAAAGGACATGCAAAGAACAATGATGACAACAATAATGGTACTATTTCATTGAGTGCAAAAGTAGGGGTATACAATGTTCATTCAATGGTAGAAAATTCGTAAATTGGCCAATTTCCATGGCCGCGAAACTTCCTTTCCATCTTCATCTTCTAAGTACTTTGCCCTCGGTCCTATGATTGACCGAGTACGGTACGGTCTTTCCCAATTCGGCCTAGCTTTCCGTCGCTTGGATTCTTGGTGTTTCCCATAACCTTCTTGAGCACAAGGGCCCCTAGGCGGAACTCCCTTGGTCGGACCTGCTTGTTGTACACTCTGATTATCTCTTGTTGGTAGGATTTGACTTTGAGTAGCGCCTCTTCTCGTCTTTCTTCAGCCAGGTTTAAGTCCCTTGCCAATATTTGCTTGTTACCTTCTAGGTCGTGTTCCTTGGTTTTCATGGTCGGAAGGCCGATCTTTAGTGGTATAATTGCCTCGGTGCCGTAGGTTATGGAGTACGGTGTTTCGCATGCTGATCTTTGTGGCATGGTTCGGTAGGTCCAGACTATGTGGGGCAACTCGTCTACTCATCGCCCTTTCGTCTTCTCCAATTTTTTCTTTATTCCATCTAGCATAGTCTTGTTTGATGCTTTGGCCTTGCCATTGCACTAAGGGTGGGCTGGGTGGAATTGTAGAACTCAATCTTTAGTTCGGCATAAAATTTTCGGAATAACCTTTAATCAAATTGTGTACTGTTATCCGAGATGAGGGTGCGAGGAATTCCAAATTTGGTGATGATGTTCCTCTATACAAACTTCTTTACATCGGCCTCGTTGATGTTAGCCAATGGCTCGACCTCCACCCAATTAGTAAAATAATCAATAGCTTCGATTATGAACTTTTTGTTGCTCAATGCTTTAGGGAAGAGGTCCACTATGTCCAAACCCCACTGTGCAAAGGGCCAAGGACTGGTTAAAGAGTTCAACTCCCCTGCTGGCTGCTGAATCATTGGTGTGAACTTTTGGCATTTTTGGCATTTCTTGACGTATTGTTGCGCATCCTTCTGCATGTAGGGCTACTAATAACCCTAGGAGATAGTCTTGTGAGCTAGGGACCATCCACTGGTGTGGCTCCCATAGATGCCTTCGTGAACTTCATGGAGGTCTTCAACCTGGTTGGGGTGTTCACACAGAAAGTAGGGGTCGGTGTAACATCGGTATAGTTTGTCTAATAGGGAGACCCAAAACTGAGATGCTTTCAGTCGAATTTTGTGGGTCCTCTTTCTCTCGGTTGGCAGCAAACCGTGCTTCAAATAGGCGACAATTGGGTCAATCCAACACCGGGACTGCTCGGTTGGCAACGTCTTTTCTTGACCGACATTATACTCGGTCTTGGGAGAAATTCTACGACCACCGTTCTTCTGATGTCGGATACCGTCACTAATGCTAAATTTGCCAGCGTGTTAGCATGGTGGTTGGTTCGGTTAACTTGCTCAATCTTCACCGTTTTAAATTGCTTCAAGGTCTCTTTGGCTTTGCCAACATACCTGGCCATTTTTGTCATCCCCGGCCTCGTATACTCCTGTCAATTGATTGACAACAAGTCGAGAATTGCTGAAAATTTCCAAGTCTTCTATTCTCAACATCCATGCGGCTCGTAGTTCGGCCAAGAACGCCTCGTACTCGGCCTTATTGTTGGAAGCATTGAAGTCAAGCTTCAATGCCTGCTTGAGGACCATCCCGTCTGGGGAGGTGAGAATTATATAGGCTCCAGCTCCTCTACTATTGGATGCCCCATCAACCTGCAACTTCCACGTTCCCTTGGAGGGTGTATTCCATGCTTTTGGATATGGTTCATCGCCCAGATTTGCTGGACCCTTCCTTGATGGTAGTTTGGCCTTTAGAGAATACAATGATGAGATTTGCTAAGACTTGGGCCTTGATAACGGTCCTAGGCTGAAAAGGGATGTCATGTTCCCCTACCTCGATGGCCTACTTAGACATCTTTCCAGTTAGGTCCGCTTTGTCAAGCAGCACTTTTAAAGGGTATTTGGTCAGTACAACTATGGTGTGCACTTGAAAATAGTGTTGCAATTTTCTCAATGCATTGACCAGAGCATATGCCAACTTTTCCATGGGTAGGTACCTTGCCTCTGAGCCAGTGAGAGTGTGGCTAATGTAATACACTGGCCGCTGCTGCTTCTTTTCTTTCCAATACTGTGTTGATTATGTGTTGAGACAACTAGGTATAGGAACAAGTTTTCCCTTCCACTAGGGTGGATAACAGGGGCTGCTCGGTTAGGTAGCTTTTAAGCGCCTCCAAAGCTTGATAACATTCCTCGGTCCCATTGAACTCGGTGGCTTTCTTTCGTGCTTGGAAGAAGGGTCTGTATTTTTCAAGGGCTCAGCTTACAAACCTATTGAGTGCCGCGGCCATCCCTATAGCTTTTGTATCTCATTAATTGTCTTTGGTCTTTGAATAGCCTATATGGGTTGGATTTGGTTGGGGTTGGCTTCTATACCGTAGTTGGTGACCAAGAACCCAAGGAACCTTCTTGACCCCACTTCGAAAGTGCACTTGGAGACGCTAAGCCTAAGCTTGTGTGCGTTGAGGATGTCAAAAATGCCCTGTAGGTCAGCTGTATGCCCTGTAGGTCAGCCGTATGCCCTCTACTCTCCTTGGATTTCACTACCATGTTGTCAATATAGGCTGACAAATAATTTTCCCGAAAACGCTGATGAACATTTTGTTTATCGTTCTTTGGAAAGTGGCACCAACATTCTTGAGTCCGCATTGTATGACTTTGTACCAGTACATTCCCCTTGGGGTGATAAAAGCTGGCTTCTCCTGATCGGTGCCGAGTATAGTAATTTGGTGGTAACCACAATACGCATTCAGAAAGCTCATTCGTTGATGCCCTGTTGTAGAATTTACTAGCTGGTAAATCTTTGGTAATGGGAAACTGTCCTTGAGGTAGGCTTTGTTGAGGCTGGTAAAGTTTACGGCACGCACACCCTCCGTTTGCCGTTCTTGTTTTTAACTCCCACGGTATTGGATAACCGTTTAGGGTACTGAACTTCCCTAATGGATTCAACCTCCAATAACTTTCTGGTTTCCTCAGCCATTGCCTTTGACATGATATGGGGTCAATTGTCTGTTGGGCTGGTTCACCGGCCTATGGGTTGGATTTACGTTTAAGGCGTCGTAGATGAAGACTAGGTCAATTTCTGGCATGTCATACGGGGTCCACGTGAATATCTTGATGTTGCTTTTCAAAAGTTGGAGCATCTTGGATTTCTCGTTCTTTGCCATGGTGGAGCCAGGCAGAAAAAACTTCTCTGGGCCCTCTTGATGTAGTGGAATGGACTCTATGTCTTTAGTTGCTTTATCCTTGACCTCCCCCCCGACTTCTTCAATAACGGGTTAATCAGGAACTTTGATTACGTGTACTTGCTTGGTGGTTGGCTTTGTCTTCAAAGTGGCGATGAAGCACTGTTTTAAAGTGACTTGGGGCCCATGTATTTGCCCCACTTTGGCCTTAGTGGGAAACTTCAATATTCGGTGATACGTTGAGGGGATAACTTCTAGCTTGTGCAATCACGAACGCCCCACAATGGCATTGTAAGTGTATGACACGTCCACTACCAGGAAGTTTGTTAGGATTTTGACCGAACTTGATCTGATCGGCACTGCCACTCGCCCAAGGGGCCACACCCGCTGTAAGTTGAAATCTAGGGGAGGGAGGGGTGGGGGGTGGGTTGAGCGCTGGAATGAGATCTTTCTCCCCCAGGCTGAGCTTTTTAAAGAGATCGTAGTACACGATCTCAGCTGAGTTTTCTTAGTCCACTAGGATCCTTTGACATTGAGTCATGATAGGTTAAGGGACATTACCAAAGCGTCGTCATAGGGGTGCTAGATTCTTTTTGAGTCTTCTTCAGCGAAAGAGATTTGTGTGATGCTCAATTATGATCTGGGTCTCTTGACCCCAGATTCCACTTACGTAACTGCATTTATATGTTGTGCCTTCTGTATCTGACCTTGGATCATGTTCTTTTGGCTCAGATCCACTAGGCTGTGGATCGTGTTAATGTCGCCTCGATGGACGGCTTTGGATAAGCGCCAAGCCGGGGGAGTTTTGGCTGGTCTTTCTTTTGTGGTGTCTAAATCAACAAATCTCCAAGGTGCCCTTGCTTCACTAAGTCTTCCAAGTGTCACTTGAGCACCTTACATTCTTTCATTTTGTGCCCCCTCTCTTTATGATAGGAGCACCTTCATTTGATCCTCTTTTTAATAGTTGCGTTGTTGGCTTCCTCAGACATTCTTGGGGGCCATGCAAAGTAGGGCGTATCGTTGATCTGAGAGAGGATTTTGTAATTGGTTCTTTGAAGATCATGTTAATTGCCTCTCTTGGGTTTGACGTTTAGGCCCCAAGTTTGATTAGGCCACCATGATTGTCCTTTCTAACATTCTTGTTTGGCCTTTTGGGACTTGAACCCCCTTTACCCTACTCGAAGTGGCCATTGTCCTCCTCCACTTGGGCATATTGCTCAAATCTGGTCATAAGGTGTGAGACATCCTTGGGTGGTTTCTTAGTAAGAGACTCGTAGTTTACTCCTCAACACAAGGCCGTGCTTGAATGAGGCCACTCCTAGTTCTTTATTGCAATACTCTATGTTATTATACCTCTCCCAATATCTCTGGATGTACTCTCACAGATGTTCCTTCTTCTCTCTTCTAAAGGCCAAGAGAGAATCGATCTCTTTTGGGATCTTCGTGTTAGTGACAAATCGTGCCACGAAGGCCCTGGACAAGTCTTCCCAATTGTGTACCGACTTGGGGGGAGCTTGTTGAACCACCTCAATTTGGCCTCGTCAAGGCTTGACGGGAACATCTTGCACATTAGTGCATCGTTACCCCTCCACAATGCCATCATTTGTCTAAGTGGCTTATGTGCAAGTAGAGGTCTGACCTTCCATCGTAGGAGTTGAATTTCGGCAAGGTGAAACTTCTAGGGGGTTCCATTACCTCCATGTGCTCGACAAAGGGGGAGACGATTATCCTCCCTTCTTAGCTTACTCTGGCTTGCCATTCCTCGGCACTTGGGAGGCGAGGGCGTTCTTACCGTTTGGAGAGCCATTTTCTTAGGCCAGTATTAGCTTGAGTTGTGGACCGAGTTCCTTCTCCCCTTCTTGGGGGTTTCCAAATAAACTACTCCTTTGTGGGGGTGTAACTGCTCCCTTAATCGCTCAAACTCAAATGAACCGACGTGAACTCCTTCACTATGCGCCCAACTTCCCGGTCCACTTTAAGCCTGACCGAAACAGGGCTTCTGGACCGGGGTCCTATAGACTTAGACTACTCATGGAGGGATGGGCTTGTTGCTTGGACTATCATTTCAAGCTCCTTATTTTTGAACACAGCCCGAAGCTTTATAATATCCATTCCCATTGTATAAAGGGCTGCTTCCCGATTGAGGTCGTCCTCCAGGGTTCATGAACTTCTAGGAGGGTCGCGTTTCCAGCTGGTGACCGGGTTAGCGAGGAGAAATTTCATTCCCAAGGCTTCTCACCACAGAGTCATCCCCAATAGATGCCACCCGTGAGGGGGTCGCCATTGAATACTCTGGTAAGGTTTTATCTGGCCTTTCCCAAAGATGGCGCCAAATATACAAGGGTTGAATCGTAGATGAGATGATAACGGGCTAGGACCAGTTCGTTTGAGTCTTCAAGTGAACCTAATGGACCTGCAAAGAGTGGACACCATTAGACTCGCCGGCGGTGAGTGCGAGAAACCCACTCCGATGGTCAGCTTAATGTGGTGCCTAGTTAGGGGAAGAGAATATGTTGAGAGAATGAACTTTTGTATAGTTTCTCCTAGGATTGTTTGTGTGTACCTTGATAGCTTGATTTTGGCCTCTTTTTATAGGGGTTGATGGGCATGCCCCTCTTGGAAACTCATGATGGGCTGAATCTCATGAAGAGTCTTACCCTGCAGGTGGGCATGTCAATCCTATATGCTCTAAGGTGATATGTGCCAGTGGGCTTGCAAGTTTGGTCTTATCGCCATTTATGATCGAAGCTTGGCCACGTTACTTTTATTAATACTTGTAGCTCGGCCCCTCATTAATGATTGTAACTCGGCCACGATAGCACCAACATTTGCACTTGGGAAGCGTGGCTGTGGCATATCTGTACGGCCTCTCCTAAATGCCTCTCCTAAATGTCATGGCTTGCTCTTGTGGCCCCACATGGATGGCCCATTAGGCCCAATGGGCTAGTTGAGGATCCGGCCCGAGTTGGATCCGTCCTCCTTTAAAGCCAATCCAAAAACCCTTTATTAATCCTATTCAAACGTAAGCAGAAAACCTAGCAACTGTATAAGCCTGAAAAATGCAATGCTCACACCCAACCGGCACAATAGAATTTTCATAATGAACTCACTTTGATGAAAGTGTAAAGAGAATAGAAATTTCATATTGAATTGACTAATGTAATGTTTACATAAAGGAGTCATCTTCAGAATATAATATAATAGAATTTTTTTTTGCCATTACTCCTTGTCAAAATGGTTTTGTTGTTGTTCAAATGTGAAGAAATATAGTGAAATGATTCTTTCAAATATTGGATAAAGAAACTAAAAGCTGTACATAATTGAGCTGACAGAAATAATAGTTGAATCAGCAGCATTTGTGTTTGTGCATGCGTGCGTGCTTTTAGCATTTGTGTTTGGGCATGTGTGCGTGCGTTTAGCCTTCAGTTTTACTTTTTGAACTGAAAAGAAAAGTGTAAACTTTTACATTTGTGCTCTTTTCTTGTCTTAGTTTCCAAGCAAAGTGTAACAAGTTACGGTTGTGTATGTTTCTTGGGATTACCTGCAGAATATAGTTATTACTTTTTGATTATGTCTTTTGGTTTTATTTTTCCTTAAAATGATACAAGAATAAATGGGGGAAATTACTTAACATCTTCTCTTGAATTGGTGTACAGTCATATTTCTCTTAACTTCTTTAAATATAGTACTGATGGTATGTTCTCTTTGTCAAGTTCTGTTAGGATCATAAGAGGTACTTGGTCGAGCGTGAGTTTGAAGCATTAAAGGAACGTGTTACTGGGAAGAGAACAGGCTTTAGAAGAGTTTCCTGTATAAATGCCACACTTCCATTGTCGCATGTATTAGACTTTTCCGATGATTTATCTAGCACATGCAAGGTATGACTACATCCCTTATTTTTCTCATTTGTGAGTTTCAGTTCCTGTAGGGTCTCCACGTGTTCTGGTGGACTGTATATATCCTAAATAGGGCTTCAAATGGAATGACCTCAACTATTGCTTGGACTTGAGTGTGGGTTTGTTTATAACCATACGAACCAAATACATCCCTTAAGAAAATTATAAAATCAATTTAGATTGGATACTGAGGGTGTTTGGCATTGCTGAAACTAATAACTTATAGATTGTAACTTGTAACACAAGTTGTGAGTATTTGGTAAATATGTTAGTTTGTAACTGAAATAGAAGAAAAAATAATCATAACTTGTAGCAGAAGCTGTGGGTATTTTAAAAATTTGTAGCTTATTGATAAAATTAGTAGCATAAAGCTAAAAGCTGGCTCGAAAAGCTCAGCCAAACACCCCCACTACTGTGGGCTTTGTATATCCTAAATAACGCTTCTAGTGAAAAGACCTCAACTATTGCATGGACTTGAGTGTGGGTTTGTTTATGTTAAGTCACTAATTGTTTTAAAAGTTTAAGTTATTAGAAAATAAGTCCAATAATATATATCAACCTATCTAACACTCCTCCTCACGTGCGACCCTATCTCATATGTGGAGAGACAAACAAACTTAACTAAATAGGTGCACCAACACAGACAGTACATAGTGCATAATAACAAACATAGCTAGAAAACAAGCGAGATTTGAATCTAGAACCTCTTGGAACCATAGCTTTGACGCCATCATTAATTGTCCCAAAAGTTTAAACTATTTGGAAATGGGCACAACAATGTATATCAAGTTATTTAACAGTTTATAACCATCTTTACCAAACACATTCCTTAAGGAATTACAAACTCAATTAAGATAGGATACTGTGGGGCTTAGTTATGCGTTTACAAATTGGTCTTGAATTTTCGTAAGATAATATTGAGATCAGTTGCTTTTTCATGTTTTAGCCATAAAAAATTCTGAAGCGTGATTTTAGTTGAGAATAATGACGAGAAATCCATGAATGAATTTGAATAGGATTCTTATCCTCCTTTCCTTACAATTATCTAGTATAACTTTATGTGCTCTCTGCCCAAAACTGGAGACAAAGATAAATTTTATTGAGCATATGAGAAAGCGCAGCTTATAGGTTTTGCTTATCTAATTTGAGGGTCTCATGTTATAGTCCATGTCCCATAATTTTGGTGAGTTTTGCATTGCTACCTGATGTTGAATTCTGGAATCTACTGACCTTATCCTCCTGCCGTTACATCTATCCAGTATAATTTTCTGTATTTCCTACCCAAAACAGGAGAGAGATAAATTTCGTTGAGCATATGAGAAAGTAAGACTTTTATTTTTTGCTTGTAGATCATTTTAGGGTCTCATATAATAGTTAACGTTTCATCATTTTGTTGAGTTATGCTACCTGATATAGAGTTGTGGAATTTACTTTCTTTATGTGAAATCACCCTGCTTCTGTGCTGGTGGAATTCACATCAGTAAATTTAGGATATATAAACATGTATGTATGTAGATATATGTGTTCATTCATAGATGTATAATTGAATGCTTGTGTAAATTGTATTTTTTGTGTGTGCGCATTTGTGTCAGATTTGGTGCTGTGATGAAATTGTCTAATTTTCATCTTCTGTCATATCTTCGTTAGTTCTCAGAGAATGGAGAAGATCGGGTATTGGTTGGCACCCTTGATCTTAATCAATGTCTAAGTCTTCCAGATGAAATAACTGGAGTGAAGCCACAGGTATTGAATCTCATTTCTTAATTTTTTTTTTATAGTTATGCATATGATTAACTATTTTTCTATGAAGCATGGATACTCCAAAAATGGCTCCGTACAAGAATCGGATACGTATCAGCTACCGATGTGTGGGGATACGTATAACGTATTGGATATACCTGAGTAGTATCCAAAAATAGTATTTTATTTTTTAAATTTCGGATATATTTTGGTTACGCACAGGAAATTAGGGGATACGTTTGGGTTACGTTTTGGATACGGATGGGATACCTTTTGGATACATTTCAATTAAAATTGTTTTTTAATTTAGTTAATGTTATGGTTTTATTATTATGAATGTATTACCACCTCGATATTTTTGCTATGCTTAATGGCATTTCTATTTTACTTATTACTTATTCAATTATTCTTGACTTGAGTAGTTATTGAATGTTTTAAAATAACAATAAAATGAATTGACTATTTCTTTTAATTTTGTCGTATCGCCGTATCATATCCGTATCTCGTATCTGTATCCGTGTTTCTTAGTTATTTTTGTAAGATTGTTTTATCAGTGCATGAAAAAATGTTTAAAATGATATAACTGTGATTTATCAGATTCATTTGGCATGGTGGGTGCAGATTTCATATGTACTTCTACCTTTCTTTTTCGTTTTGTTTTTGAAATATGCATCTTTCTTATGTCTTCTGGGGGACACTTTGTGGCTTAGGGCGCTTTCCTCTAGTACTGATACTCAAGTTCATGCCTCCTTTACTTTTATATCAAAAAATATGTTTCTTTATGCTTTTTGTACTCCATAATCTTCATGCTGCCATTGCCCCAAAATTTATTTACCTATTGCATTTTGGATATAAAAGGAGGGCTTTCATGTTTGTCTATGTGAGTGCAGACAGACTGATGGTAGTTCTTTGTATGGAAATACTTACAAAAAATTTTGCTGTTATGTCTTCGCGTAGATTGCCAACCATTGAACTGAGATTATTTCATCCTGTTATGATGGAAAAAAGTTTAGTTTAATATTCTTAGAAGGAATACATAAAACACACTTGTATATCCTTACATGTGTGGGTACGAATCAGACCCACCAAGTGAATCGCCCAAATAGATGACATGTTGCCCATCATGATGACTCATGTGCCACTAGTTTAATAGACTTCCCACCCCTATGACTACTCAAGGTGGTTTATCATAATTCCTCTGTCCACCTCTCTTACCAACGTTACCTTTTCCATATGATGATGAGATGCACCTTAGTTCATAATATAAAATTTTACAAAGTAAAATAATGATAAATATCTATTGAAAAGGAAGTAACTTTCAAGAGGTGGCCATTGCTTTCCTAAAATTAATTGTCAACTAGTAACAGCTTAAGATCTAAGAGTAAATTATAGGGTATTCCGTTGCATCAATTAGTGTAGTGGAAATGATAAAACAATAATATGATTTTAATGTTTCTGATAATTAACTTCACTGAAGGAGTGGGGGATATAGTGGAATGATTTTGCTATTTTCTGCCAAATATTGTATATTATATTTTTTGGAATGCATTACCACATCAAAAAAGTGGTGGGAAGCTTAATAGTGTTTCCGATCACATTGTTTTTGTTTCGAGGTTAGCTTAATGGTATTCTAAATGATTTCATGAAACACGGATATAGACAAGGGACACGACGATTTAAAAAATATTAAGACACGGACATGACGAGATGATACACAAAAAAAAAAAAATTCTTATAAATTTATTCCATGTTTATAAATAGACCATCCACAAACAAAGAAAAATAATTAATCATCCAAATTATCCAATACATCATTCTAGTAAAGAAACATCAATAATAACCACCATTTCGTTTTCACTTTTAGCCAACATGTTTCAAACAATTATTATTAAACTCTCGAATTTAAATTTTTTTTAAATTTTATTAGAGCCCCAGTTGTGCCTTGCAGCGTATCCATTATTGGACACGCGTGACCAATGCAGTGTCTTGCATAATAAAAAATAATAAAAAATTAGGACACGCCATGTGGCGTGTCCAACATGGGTCTCGGCATCTTTGACACGTGTTCAACGTTGCTAATTTTGGCATGTTTGTGCTTTCTTACATATGCTGGAAAAATAAGTCCTTCCCTCCAAAACAATTGTAAAAAGGAACCAAAAAAAGTGTTAATTAAATGTAGAGGGCATAAATATATAGAATCTGGTTTTAGAGTTGGGAAACAGTAAAAGTTCTTTTGCAAAAAATATTATGACCTTTTTTAAACAAAAAAAAAGAAAAAAAGCAAAACCAAAGGGCACTTATTTCCCGTTTACTATTGTTTTTATTTTTTTGTGTGTGTGTGTGCTCTTTTTTTTTTTTTTTTTCAATACGTATTGCGATGTGCAGTATGGAATATAAGAGATGCATATTGATTAATCTCTAAAATGTTTTGTATTTTGTGCCTTAAGATACCACAACTGTGACTTGATGTAATACTGAATTATGCTAGAATTTCATACTACGATTATTCCACTTGACTATGGGCTTTCCTTAATAGGGAATTGGTTCTGATTTTGCGAGAGCGTATTTGGGAAATGTATGTGTCGCTGAGGAACTGCATAGAAATGGATTGGGTTATGCGCTTATTGCAAAATCAAAGATAGTTGCTGAAGATTGGGGTAATAACTTCTTACACGCTATCTTCATTGTTAAATTTTTATTTCCTCTGACCTCCATATTGACAACGTTTGCTTGCCGGATTGAGTTAATGTTTTTACCTAATCTCTCTCTCTTTCTCTAACTCACTCACTCACTCATCATTTACTCTCTATAGGTAAGTGATGGGCTGACAACATACTACCCAAACACTTTGGTATTGGCTACATAACTAGGCTTTTGACTAGCTTGATGTGCATTCCAACTATTGATAACCAATCCTATATTTGTCTCTTGATTGACCTTTCTAATTTGTTTTAGAGTTAAATAACCTATTGCCCCCTAAATTTTAACTCTAGTTTTAAAAGGGTCCTTAATGTTTACTTAATTAGGTTGACTGAATTTAGTTTCTAAACTTTTTAAATGGCCTCAATATCATCCTCCATCAATCTCCATATGAATTTAGATCTTAAATCCACATATGAGACTCACGAATAGTTATATTTATGATCAACTATAAAGTATCGAATTTTCACACTATCCCCTGCAATTCGTCAATCACGTATATTATCTCTAGAAAACCTCCAAAGCAAAACATCATTTCAGTGCAATTTCTCTCTTCTTCCTCTCCTCATTTACGTCTTGTTATCCTATGTGGTTTGAGCACAAATCATGGTGCCTAGTTTATGTTTTTAGCTTCAAGCTTGGTGTTTACTTAGAACTCATATACCATAAACATTATTTTGACAAAAAAGTTAATTTTTTTTTTGGGTTAGATACTAGCTTCCAAACTCATTATGAGGTTACTAAATGCATAAAATCTCGTACACAATTTATCCTATAAACTAAAAGAAATATATTAAGAATATGAATATTTTGCTACATCCAAGTCTCCTTAAGAATTAATGACCATTAGATGATGTTGACACTTGGACACATATCTACACTGAACACCCCTATCTAAGTCCATGTAACATAAACCCTAGCCAAGCATGCTAACAAATGACCTATTTCCTATAATGAAAACCAAATTCTCCATGTTTTGAGGATAAAGATACTCAAATCCATTTTGAATATGTCATTAGCTACAACATTGCATGGGTCGATACACACATCACCTAGTATCCATTTTTTATGGTTAGGATTACTAGGATATCTAATCCCATTTGCTTCCCTAGCTTTCGTCTCTCAGTGTCAGTGTCGGCTCAGCAGAGTGCTTTTGCCATTGATGTTCTTTTCGATCTCTACACATTTCACCACTACCAGGAAATTCCCTTTGTCCCTAGGTACTCCAGCGTGGTAGTTTCTATCGCGTGTCCAGGGTTGAGTCCTTATAATTCAGACATTGACGTCAGACGCTATCATTCATATATTGACATCATTATCAATACAGAACAATGTTGCCGTCGGTTACTCCAATCGATTCGTCTAGACTCACTAAGATTTATGGTGATTTTTGTGGAGTTTTTTTGAAGCTATTTGATGGGCCTTTTGATTTATTGAATATTTTTTAGATTTTTGGAACCCTAGATCGCAAATTGGTTGTTGGAGCGTCAGATCTGGTTATCAGCTGTTGACATTCACTTCTATGGGTATCGAAATCACCTCTGCATGTCTCCTTTAGTATTGATTGGTTGATTTAAACTTCATTGGAGATGATTTGAGCCTTGAAGTGGTTGACGCCTAGGGTTTTTGTCACCGCTCTTTGTTTTTTTAGCATCAGATCTTTTGTTCTTGGTTCGGTGCCTTGTTATGTGTCTTGTTCCTTGTGATTCGACATCGTTCAATCCACACAATCGAGTTGGTGATTGGTTTGGTTAGCGCCTAAGGTTTCTGTTCTTCCTTGGCTTGGCTTCAGATCAAGTTGCATCAAATTGAGTTGCTTCTGTTGTGTTCTTGATTCAAGATATGTTCTTTGATGAGTTCCTACTTTGGGTTTGTTCTTTTTTGGTTTATTAATCCGATCTATACATATCTGGTTATTGGTTCTTCTTTGGTGTTGCTTTGGAGTACTTTGACATGGCTAAAGCAAAACCTATCAATATTAAGGATGATGACTTGCCGAGATGTGTTACCTCTAAATGGCTAAATAGTCTTAATTATTTAGCCTGGACGCATGCATTTAAAATTTTTCTCAAAGACAAGCAACGATTAACATACATCGTAGATTCTTTTCTTTACCAACGTTGATTCTAACTTCTCTACTTAGGAGAATGTAGATTCTATTGTTATGTGTTGGCTGTGTCACAGTTTGGAACCTCATATTGCTACAACTGTAGAATTTTGTAATACTTTCAAACAGATTTGGGACTCTCTTGCTGATTATTTTTCAAACTAGAGAAATGTTTGTCGAGTTCATGAGCTATATAAGTAGATCTTCACAATCGGGCAGTCTGGGAAGCCACTATTTGAGTACTACAATCAACTTAAGAGTTTGTGGGATCAATTGTTACAACATTTTCTTTTTAATACTAATGTATAACAACAAAAGTGGCATTGGGAGGACTTCATGATTGCCTCTTTACTTTCTAGGTAGGATCCCGATCTCTGTGGGTTTGAGGATCAGATCTTTGCTAGTGAGACATTGTCTACTGTGGCTAATGTATATTCTCGCTTATTAAGTTTATCCTTGGGTTAATCATCGGGCACACTTGGCCCTTCTATTTCAGAATCATCTGCATTAGTTACCAATAGTGGTGATCGTGGTAATTTTTGGGATCATAGTCACGGTGGCTATGGGGGTCAAGGATCTAGTGGTGTATCTCGCGGTAGTTGTTGTGGTATCTCTCGTGGTGATAAGAAATGCGACTACTGTCAGACTACTAATCATATTGGGTCTTATTGTTGGGCCACATATTGTAAACCAGATTATGTTAATCAGATCACAAATAGATTTTCTCCAGTCTCGTCTTAGACATCTTTTTAGCCTTCTAGTTAGGTGTCTCCTTCTACTTCTAATAATGTTCTTATTACTACACTTAGCAAGTTTAGACTTGCGCATTGTCCTTCCTTCATCTTCCACTGCCACGTTAGCCAATTCAAGTAATATTACCCGTGCTACTATTACATCTCCATCTTAAGTTCTTGATTCTAGTGTCAACCCTTACATGTCTAGTAATCCATTTTTTTTCTGTAATTCGACTTTTATTAAGCATCACATGGTCTTAACATGATGGTTCATCTCGACCAGTCCACGATCAAGGTGTTCTTCGTCCGTCGCCTTCCTTCACCTTACCTTCCAGTCTATATGTTTCAGATTTTCTCTTTAATTTTCTTTCTATCAGTCAATTAACTAAAACTTTACATTGCTCGGTAACCTTATTTTCTACTCTTATGTCTTTTAGGACCTCAAGATGAAGAAGATGATTTGTTCGGGACACGAGAAGAATGTGCTCTATTATCTTGATGCTGCCCTTAGTAATGTCTTTTAGGACCTCAAGACGAAGAAGATGATTTGTTCGAGACACGAGAAGAATGTGCTCTATTATCTTGATGCTGCCCTTAGTTTTGCTTCTCGCACTCCATATGCCTTGAGTGCATTGGTTTCTCTTTTTCAGTGGCATTTTCGTTTAGGTCATTCTTCTGTGGCTAAACTTAATTAACCATTCCTTGCTTGAGTCATATGTCTGTTTTTTATTGTGAAGCTTGTCAGTTTGAAAAATATCACCTTAGTTCCTTTTCCCTAATAGTACTAGTCGTCAATCAGAGTCTTTTACTATTGTCTATATGGACATCTAGGGTCCCTTTCACATTTCGAGTACTAATGGATATTATTTTTTATTTTTGTTGATCACTAATCTTATATGACTTGGTTATTTTTGTTGAAACACATATCGGAATTACCTTATGATCTTTCTACGTTTTATAATAAAAATTTTACTTAATTTGGCAAGCGTATTAAGGTTCTTCGGTCTGATAATACTTTAGAATATATACAGTCTTCTGTTGATGCATTTTGTGTTGATTGTGGTATCATTCATCAGATTAGTTGTGCTCTCATATCTCAATAAAATGGTGTCGCTAAACGTAAACACCATCATTTGTTAGATGTTGATCGTACCTCGTTATTTCACGTCTAGGTAACCAAACATTTTGAGTGATGCTGTTCTTACTGCATGTTATCTTATTACTCGTATGTCGTGTGTTGTTCTTGATCACCAATCTCCCTTATTATATCTTAATTCTCCTATTTTTTCCACCACTAGATTTTTTTTTGTTATCCTATGTCTTCTCTTTTTTCCCACACACGTGTTTTTGGTTGTGTTGCCTTTGTGCATGTGCTTGATCCCGGTCATGATAAATTATCTCTTACAGCTCGTAAGTGTGCCTTTCTCGTGTACTCTCGTACTCAAAAAGGATATTTTGTTTTATATTGAGTCTTGTCGCCATTTTGTGAGTGCTGATCATGGTTGGCAATATCGTGATCCAGATCGTACAATCTTACGACTCAATTTTGCGATTTCGATCTAGATCATGTAATGAGTCGCATTTTGAACCAGATCGTTTGTGATCGTTTGGGATCGTAGGTTCGGGAGTTGGATCGAAAGTAGGGTCGTAAAAGTTTTGTTCAACACTTCAATTCAACATTTCTTATATGTTACTTCAATATGGATCAATTTGTGAATGCTTATATGATGCATCTTGTTTTTCATGATATTTTAAATTTATTTTTGTAGAATTAAAGCTTATTCTATATGAATTTTCTAAAATTATTAGATTTTTTAATGTTTTGAGTAGGATCTTACGATTTTATGATCCGATCCTACTATTCGATTTGGTAGAATCCAAAATGATCCTATGTAGGATTTCGATTTTGACAACCTTGGTGCTGATGTGACCTTATACGATGTCGTGAGGGGGAGTCTCTCTCTTCTCCCACTCTTCCTTTACCAGTCTTCCTGCCTCTTGTCTCCTCTTCTAACTCTCCTTTGTAGGTTTATCAGTGATTTCGAGATAGGTCAATTGTCTCTTATGGCTCGGACACTTAATCTTTTTCAACAAAGGTTGCCGATAGATTGGATCATTCTTTTGATAATGTTGACTTACCTATTGCTTTGCGTTAAGATAAACGTACTTGCAACTAACATCTTATTGTAAAGTTTGTGTCATATGATTGTTTGTCCTCTTGTTTACATTCCTTTGCTTTTACGTTGTCCTCTATTTCTATTCCATCTAGTTATAAAAAGGTTTTGTCAATGTTTGGGTGGAAACTTGCTATGGATGAAGAAATGAGAGCTCTTTATCAGAATTAGACTTGGGAGCTAACTCCTCTTCCACCTATGAAGCACATGGTGAGTTGTTGTTGGGTCTATATTGTCAATTTTATTCGATGCCTCAAAGTGAGGATTTCTTCTCATTATATAACAATCGTGGGGTTGATTACATGGCTA
>JAULJZ010133458.1:0-10839 GCA_032270985.1 Heliamphora pulchella | reverse complement strand
TTGAGACCGTCCCTATCGACCCTTTCAAATTTTCCATTCATTTTTTGGTGAATCAGATCTCGTAGACATTGAATCAGAACACAATTGAAGAATTAATCATTAATTTTGTTGCCAATTTGAATCATCAAAAGCGTTATACCTGTTGGAGAACAGCCCCGTATCTCTCTATTTGGAGAACGATTCCTGCAATACTGCAACACAGAGACTTCTAACGAGGAGGAAGGGGTGATTCTAAATGCACATACTTGGTTTCTTTGTACACATGTTTGTACAAGAGGTATTGCATGGTGTACAAATGCCTTAGTGCACAAGTAGGGTTTCAAAAGAGAAAAGAGTATTTAGAATCGCCCAAAAGGAAGTGGTGAAACCGCGTTCGAAGACGATTACGAATATTGCCCTCCGCGCCTTCAAATCTTCGTTTGTGTCGTAATTTTTTAAAATTAAAAAATTTAAAAATAATTAAAGACGTGTCAATAAAGGATATCAGAGTCGGCAAACGAGCAATGGGCTTCTCATTTTTTATTAAATTTTAGGACTCTATTTAAATTTATATTCAATATAAATATGTTAAAAAAATTTACTATGATGATTTTAAATAAATGACGAGTAATAATTATTATAATTTATATATTTTTTTGTCACAAGTTAAATTTTTTTTACTTTATTTTAGTTTTTTTAAAATTTTAATAATTTTAATGTTATTTTAAATTATCGAGAATTTTAATTATTTAAAATACTAAATAATATAAATAAAGTATAAAAAAATTAAAAGTTACAATTAACATATATTTAAGGCCCCGATTAGTAACTAGCCTAAAAGTTAATTTTTTTTGTTTTTTTGTTTTTTTGCATTTTTAGTCAAAAAGCTAAATTGAGTTCAAAGTAGATTGTTTGGTAACTTGGTTTTTAAGTTAACTTGTTTTAAAGTTGGTTATTTAGGTAAAAAGTTAACTTTTTGATTTTTTTAAAGTTGATAATTTTATTCATTTATATATTTGATCTTAACAATAATATGCAGTTGGTAGTTGTAGTAAATAAGTTATAAATAAGGGGTATTATTGTATTTTAAAAGTAGTGGGAGTTTGATTTGAATATTCTAAAAATTTGTATTTTGATTTAATTTTTTGGCTTTTTAGCTTTTTTAATAAAACGGGCAAGGTTGGCTTTTTTGGTTTTTGTGTTTTTAGCCAAAAATCCAAAAAATTCAAAAAAACCAAAAAAGCCAAGATGCCAATCGAGGCCTAAGTTATAATTTTTCAATCCTAAAGTGCTAATTTTTATTTTACCAATTGTAATCAAACATGAAATATTGAATAAGAAAAATATTCTGTTTTTAAAAAGTTTATAATAGATAAGTTAAAAACTTGATATATAAATGATACTATATTGTATTTAATTTTTTTTCGTAAATTTAATTTTGTTAAAACATGACTATAAACATATTTAGTCTACTTAAATTTATATAATTAATTTTAAAATTTATCTTAAAATTTATTAGGATTCTATATCTCAAACTTATTTTAAATCCTAAAATTTTTAAGATGGGTCCTAAAAGAATATTAGTAATTTTAAAAGTAAAATTGTGACAGGACTTTAAACTCATTATCTCCAATTTATATATTTGAAAGTGAAGATTAATTCAAAAAGTAAAATGGTAACCACTGCATGCACCAGTTGGATAATTAAATTTTGACCATCAAGAGTGTAAGGTCTCATTTCATAACTAGTTTTGAGTGGCTTTTAAGTTAGGATTTTGACTTTTACGTAAAGTTTAAAAAGTTAAAAATATTTGTTTGTTAATGCAAAGATTTTTAGCTTTTTTTTTTTTACATAAATTCTTTTTATATATTTGTAAAAAATATCATAACTTTTATTATAAATGCTTTTTATAAAAATTATATTTTTAAAATTTACTCATCAAAATTTATCAAACAATATCCATATTAAATATAAAATTATCTAATAAAATCTTAAAAAATAATTATAATAATTTTAAGCTAATTTTTTACCTTTTGACTTAGAGTCACTTTAAGCCAAGCATTTTGACTTATTACTTTTTGAATTAAAATCACTCATATAATTTACCAAATAAACTATTTACTTATTTAGCTTAAACTGACTTTAAATAAAAAAAACCTGGCTTAAAGTTAGTTTAAGCTAAATGAGACCTAAGTATAATTGTAAAAAATTTAATTTTAACCTATAACAATTTAATTATTATTATTCCATGCTTATGAGCTGTGGTTAGCAAGGCTTACTAAAAATAGTTAGGTTTATGGGTGTTTGTTACTACTTGAAATATGTTTTGCAATTTGTATTTTTTAAAAAAATTAAAAATTTAAATAAATGTACTTGTAATTTCTAATTTTATATTAATAAACACAAATTATATTATTTTAAACTATAAGACCATGTTTATAGCCAATTCATTTGGGACCTCCAAATTCACTCTTTTTTCTATTTAAAGATCATCAATTTCTCAATGTGTTTTCACATCGAAAATTATTTGCTGATGAAGAGATGTCAAAAGGTAAAAATAATTAGAAAATAAATTCTCATTTTGTTAAAAGGCCTTTTTTAATAAGCTTGTTTAAATTAAGTTATAAAGAAGTAAGCTAATTCAAATATTTTTGATAATAAACTTTATAATTTATTGTTTTAAATAAGTCCTTCAACAAACTTATCATCTTTTAACTTAGGACGAGGAAGTAAAAAAATTTAATAATTCAACTTATGACTCCAGTTTGTCTATTTTTATAGTTTTCAAACTATCAACATATTTGAATATATCATTCTATATGTTTTCCACTTGTTATTTAAAGAAATTTTTTAGTATGTGCTTTTTGTTGTTTCTGCTTTTTTTTTTTTCAACATCAAATAAATAACTATAATTACACTTTTTTCTATAATTTTATATTTGTTTCTTTTTGTTCATTTCCTCTTCTTTTTAGTTTTAAGCACATTCTAAATTGATACTTTAGGCTGTTATCTGTAACATGAATTAAGAGTTCCTCATTGTTGTCGCGCTCCAACTTTATAGATGTGGTCCCCAATTATTATTTTTAGAAAAATAAATTTTTAAAAGATTATTGCATAAATGCAACACAGATAAATTTAGTTTATTAGGTCATAAATCTTAAAAAAAAGGAAGTCACCAACTAACATTGAGTTTGATTGTGTTAACTATTTTAAAACCATTTCAAAAACCAGCAATGCAAAGTCTAAAAATTAAGTATTGAGGCTTTTTATTTGATTGGATCAAAAGACCAATAAATTGGAATTTTCCTATTGGTCCGGGTGATTTGCCCACTATTGGCCAAATCACTTGGGCATTAGGCCCATTGACCCGTATTACTAATTATGATTTTACGTATGGTTTTAAATTAGAAAAGACAAAGATATCGAAAAAATAATTTATTTTTTTTTATAAAAGCATGTTAGCCATACTTGATTTTGAAATGATTTTCATTTTGGTCTGCAAAGAAAGCAAAAGAAGGATTCGAGAATTCAATTTTGTGAGTTGGAAAGGTGTTGTATAGTTCTTTTAGGGGAAAAGTAGATAAATAAATATTAGAGAGACGAAATATGCAAAATAATCAGAAAACACAAAATAGAGAGAGCTATGGTTGGGTGAAGGAGAAGGTTAGTCAACGTTGGAGTATCTGACAGTATGAACACGTGAAATCAGAGTTTAGCGAATTCTAAATAATCATCTGAATAAGATCACGGCCATCCCTCATATTTATAACACTCTAATGGAGTTATTAGGATTAGAACGGGACTCTTAAAAGATATTATCAGATCATGATATCTTATTTGAATATCTCTAATATCATACGAATAACTAAAATCAGTATTCTACTCTGACTTGACTAGGTCAACCCGTGGACACCTAGTGGGTACCCAACCCACTCGGGTCGAGTGACAACGAGTTACTCTAGTGACTCGAGCAAGTGGGCCTGAGATTCCCCATGGTTTGACAAGATTCTTTCCATAGCCACCAAGCCACATATCTCCTAATGCCTCGTGCGGAGTTTAGTGTACTGCAATTGTCTTCATTGTATTTGGGACATTCTTTTCGATTCTCTGTGAAATCATATTTTCTATGCTATATCATCTGGGACATATGGTAAGTGCTTGGCCACATAGTATGTACTATATCTTCATGGTTCGTGCCATGGCCTCATAATCACTAGTCTGTGTTATGTCTTGATAGTCTGTACTATGGTCATATATAGTCAGAGGTATATTGTTGCCAAGAAATAAAGATAACATTCAACTGCATCAAGTGTTAGTCCCATCCACTTGGGTTGTAACCGCGTCACACCCTAAACCCAAAACAAGGAGAACCAAGAGGATAGAGAGAAGATAAAGTTTGAGAAAAACCAAGCCACCATCACCTTTTAAAGCAAAACCCTTTTCTAATCGAAAATAATTTCAATCTAAGAATAGAATATTTGAAAAGTAGGCTTCCGGGACAACCATTTGAATATAAAAATAATCCAAGAAGATTTTGAGATGGAGATACACCGATTTTAAAACGAGAGCAAAAGTTTAAAAATTGCAAAATTTGGCCACACAGAAAGATCGCTCGATCGGTCTAAAAACCGATCAATTGGTCTATTGTTATTGACAACATCATGAACCTGCAACAGAGATACCGTGGCCACGCCACGACCGCTCGATGGACTGCTCGATCTGTCTAACACCTGGGTGATGTTTTTGATATTTTAAAGGTTCAACACTCATTCAAACTTGTTTTCATGAAAAAAGAAAGTGCAAGGGCCTTGGAAAACATAGAGTTTGATAAGAAAAGAAGCTCAAAACCCATAAACCAAAGGATTCAACATTCAATTTCGTTCAAAACATATAATTTCTTTAAGGTTTAACCCAAAAATATCCTCTTGATGGTGTACATCATCAACATAAGATTTGGTCTTATAACCTAACAAGACTTAGAATTTTAGTTACAAAACATAGTAAAATGTCATTTCATGCCCAAGATTCAACAACATAATCATAAAACTCTTTTTCTTGCCACTAAGCCATAGAATCGCTTCCAATACCTAAAAAAAATTGTTTTAAACAACGTGAACCAAAGTTCAATAGGAATCTTAAATCAATGATGGATGAATGCATGACTTGCAATAAGAAATTATACTAACACAAGGATATGCATAAAATCTCCCAATCGATTTTCCCATAAATTTTCAATCACCACTTCACATCATTCAAAAGTCATACAAGGTTTGAAATCACCAATAGTTGGATTACATAAAACCCCAACATTCAACATTTTAACCATGGGTTTAGTTAGTTACCGGCTTGTCACACTAGGTAATAATTGACAATTATAAAATCATAAACATTGCTCTCACTACCGGGCCATCTTAAGGCACCGATAGGCAACCCATTATATAGGTTTTATAATTTTCTATACAATTGCATACTTTTACAGAATAACCGAAGGATAGAGCACCCCTGCACTCTTTTACTGTCCCACCGAAGGGTAGGGCACCCCTACACTCTTTAAGGGATTAACTGAAGAGTGGGACACCCCTACACTCTTTTAAAGGATTAAACCGATTGGACAAGTTTTCAATCTTTCACCGAGAAATTAGTTAAACCCACATTATTCACATCGCATTATCCCGATATATTAACTAAACCATTTAATTTATCAAAACCAACCATATGTGCATAACCTCTATTTTAAGGATTTATATTCACCACATCTCTATCATTCAAATCAATTCCAAAACTCATTTCGAAATTAATCATTAACATACAACCAATCTCATTCTTCTATCCAAATGCATGTATCATATCTTTCATCAAAATTAAGGTTTTCACACTCCCAAATCAATTTCATAGCATTTTAATAAATAATAAAACACCTATTTATACATTCATCACAAGAATTCATGAAATGTCTAGAATCCTATCTTGTAAAGTTAAAAACTCAAAGTTAGAACACTCTCAGCAAACCTAAATTTGCCAATCAAAATTTCACTTGGTTAAATGCAAAGCCCTCGTCGAGTAGAATAATCTTCCTTCTTGTAGCTTTGTGAGACTTCAAGTCCTTAACCTCCAAAAATGGAGATGAAGGGAAAAAGGTTCCAAGATCTTCAATGAAAAGTGTGTGTGTGTGTGTGTGTGTGTGTGTGTGTGTGAGAGAGAGAGAGAGAGAGAGAGAGAGAGAAGAAGAAGAAGAAGAAGAAATAGAAGAAGCTTCCCTCACAAGCCTTACACAACCTTCCATTCCATTCACCATGCATGCCCAAATCTCATCTAATGCATCTATGATGTATTTCATCCACATTTATGCATTTATGCCATTGCAATTACTATTTCACATGATTAATTTAAAATTCACTCTTTTAAAAATATTTTTGTAATTTTAAAGCATCCCCGAATTAATTTTTTGGGTCCCCACGCACATCGGTAAGTCCAACAAAACTTGTTAAAAAGTTACCAGACCCACTTGCCATATATTCATATAAAATGCACACATGCTAAATAATAACACAACACAAATAAATCATCACGTAATCATTTAATTAAATTAATTAGAATGGAACCGGGTCTCACTATCTTCCTCCTTAAAAAATTTCGTCCCTGAAATTAGATACAAACTCAAGACACGAACAAATTCGAATATTTAAAATGAACTTCTGACTCACGTTCCCACGTGGCCTCTTTGATGCCATGATAAAGCCACAACGCTTTGACATACGCAATGATTATTCCCCGTAACACTTGCTCCTTAGTATCCAAAATCTTTTCCGGTCGTCCTTCATAGGAGATATCATTCTCAACTCTCATTTCGTCCTAATCAAGCACGTGTGAAGAATCTGACTCACACTTTTGCAACATAAAAACATGAAAGACATTATGCACGGAAGGGAGTTGTGGAGGCAAGGCAAGGCAAGGCGGTATGCCACCTCCTAATCCTTTCAAGGATTTCAAATGGCCCAATAAAATATGGTGATAACTTCCTACTTCGACCATATCTCATCAAACCTTTACGTGGCGAGACCTTAAAAAATATATGGTCACCCACCTCAAACATCAAGGGGCTCCTCCTTCGATCAACATAGCTCTTTTGACGACTTTAAGTAGCCACCAAACGCAAATAAAGTCACGAACTTGACTCGAAAGTGGCTAATATTGGGACATGGAATTTAGAAGAGTATCGGGTCAGTAGTAATTTTGGTAAAGTATTGATACCTTTAGAATATGTCCCTATCTCTAAAAAAAAACGGCATCTATTTATAGGTATTAGGGCAGCACAGAGATCCTTTGGAATGTTACCACCTGTCCAAAAGGTGCAAAGGACGTGGTCGTGTACTTGAACGTCGCGGCTGCGAACAAAAAGTATGAACTAAGATGGCCATGATCTTCAAGCTCGCAGCCTGTTGTGAAATCATAAAAAGGTCACGATCGTGAAGAGTGAAGTTCGCAGCCTGCTATAGGATCACAAAAATGTCTCGGCAGTGACTTTAAAGTTCACGGCCTGGTGTTAGATCATAAAAAGGTGGCGGCCATGAGGATTAAAGGTTGCGGCCTGAATGGTTTTAGAAGGATGTGGTGTTCTTTTGGGTTTTGAGTCGATTTCTTGACATTAGAATTGCTTAGAGGTATCCGTTAGCATAATTTCCAATCTTCATCATTGGAGGAGGTTCGAGGCAGGTGCCTAAGATTCGACTTGGTCAAATTGGGGTTTCTATAGGTGTGATCATAAATATGGAAATCTGTGTGGTAATTACGTAGTTACCGATATGTGGTTGATTGAGAACGGTTGTGTTCATAATTATAGAACTCATAGGTTACCTATCGGTGCCTTAAGTTGGCCCAGTAGTAAGGGTAACACATGAGAATTTATAATTGCCTAGTTGTATTAATAAGATAGGTACCCATATCCTTCGGTACAACCGTAAAAGGGCGTGATTGTGTATAGGTACCCACATCTTTTGGTGTGACCGTAAAATAATGTGATTGTGTGATGGTATACTATTCCTCAAATCTGTGTTGATTGAGTTATAGGAATATAGTTGTTTGTAAACCATGAGAAGATCGAATATCTTTAGGTTGGGTTTGATGATATAGAATCCCATTGATCCCCGAATCACGTTGATTAATTTCATGTTTTTTAGGTATTGATGGTGAGACTTTATCTTAGAAAAAATCAAGCTTTGTTTTGGTTATATGGGGAAAACTAGTTTTTATGTTTATGTTGTGAATTGCTTTAGATTTGTTTTGGAGGTCTTTGGAAAGCTTTAGCTTTGATTATGTTTTGAGAATTTATGAGAAGATGTAATAATAAGTAGAATTGTCAAATTTTATAAATTCTTGGATTGTAAGGCCATAAAGTCACGAAATTCTTCTATTTGGATGAATGTAAAAGTTTTGCGATCCTCATGGAAGGTGTTTTGGATGAAATTTTGATTATATTCCTTGGTTTGGGGGTTGTTTTTAATGAATTCTAAGGGTTTAACCTTTGTTTTTCATGTAAAAAGGTGTAAAAATGAATGTTGGAGGAAAAACATTTACAAAAAGCCTTTAATTTTGCTGGCTGGTGGTTTGTTTGCTCGATGACTGCTCGAGAGGTCACCGAGTGGTCTACCAACAGAGAAGGGGGACCTTGACTCGACCAAGGACCGCTCAAGCAGTTTTGGGTCAGCTCGAGCGGTTATGCCTGTAGTTGATTCGAAATTTATTTTCTGTACATAAATGTATCCTTTTAGTCCAAGCTCCCTTTTGGACCCCTCTTGTTTTCAAATTGAAGTCCCGTGGGTCTTATTTTCAATAATTTAACTCTTTTTTCTAAATTTATTTTGTAGAAAACATTTTGATTAATATCATGGCGACGAATTGATTTTTCTTATAAATTTTGTATATGTTTTGATGAAAGTCCCTTGGAACATTTATTTTATCGTGGTTGTACCCTTTTTATCAACCTTTTAATCTTAGGGTTTTGATGCTTAAGCTTAGCATTCTTTGTTTTCATTGTCGCGGGTTTTGAGAGCGTAACAAACACTCAACCTAACTTCCATCACATGGGAGGTGGGTAGATATTGGGCCAAAAAAGAATTAAAAGTAATGGACTCAATATTAAAAGTTGTTTGGGCTTGAGTAGAGAAATGTTTGTGTCTAATCTAATGAATTGAGAAGAATCTATGGACTTGTCTTATTGTGCTGGATGGCCTCTTTTTAAAAGAACATAGGTTATAAATATAGTGGGCTCAAAACAAAAACGTGTTTTTATTACTCTTGAGCCTTTTATTGGAAGTTGGGTCTGGATTAAATTTGGGTCTAATTTGAGTCTTGGCCTTGATTACACTCCAGCCACATTTAAATATTTGAGACTTGATTGCATTTGCGTCTTATTTAATTTTGGGCTTGTAAAAAGAACTTGAATTTGAGCTTGGAAAAAGAATCTGTTGCGCCTTCAATTAGTTTTGGAGCTTTAATGGTCTTTAGGCTTTTTATTAATCTTGAGCCTTATTTCGCATTGGACTTTTAAGGGATTTGTACTTTTAATAAGGTTTAGGCCTTACTTGGATTTTGGGGCTCATGGAAGATTTAGTTTTTTTTATAAAACTTTGGCTTCATTTGCTTTTGGGCCTTATGAAAGACTTGGAATTTTTATTTGATTGTGGGCCAATTGGGTCTTATGGAAAACTTGGACCCTTATTTGTTTATGGGCCATTTGGGCTATATGAAAAGCTTGGGCCTTTATTTGATTATGTGATTTATGGCAACTGAGGCCTTCTTAAATTTTGGACTCTAGAAACTTGGGCCTTGTTTGATTTGGGTCTAAGAAAACTTAGGTCTTATGTAATTTGGGCTTTATAAGAACCATATGGTGACGTAGGCCTTATTTAATTTGGGAATTTCATTATTTGGGCCTTTTCTGTAGTTTGAGTGTTTCTTTATTTTGGGCATTTATTTAACTTGGGCCTTTCTTTGTTGGGTCATCTTCTTTATTCTGGGCCTTTATTTGTTTTGGTTTTTTTTTTTTTTTAGTTTTGAGCATTAACCCGTTAAGTTCTCAACAAAATTTATGTCTTTTACATCTATTATGTTCTAGGATTTACGAGTCATAAGTGAGAAATTGTAACTATTAGTGTTCTATGGTACTAATTGAAAATAAGGGGTATTACACAAACTTATACCCCATTCTAAAATACAATAATATTACCACTTGATAATTTAATTACTAGCAATGCCAATATACATAATTGGTATAATCAACTATATAGTGTTATGGATTTCAAGTCAAAACTCGACTAAACTCAACTCACATGTATCGTTGGTAAAGAACTCAAACAAATCACAGACGAACACTAAACAATAACGAGAACAGAAAACAACCAAAGATGCACACACACAAAATTTTACGTGGTTCGGCAATGGTGCCTACGTCCACAGACTCACACTCGTATTATTAATCTGAGGATTACAAAAGAGAGACAAAATTCTTGAGAGAGAACTTCGGAATAACAGAAAAAAATGAGCAGCTATGATGCTGCTGCGAACCCTAGCAGCAATAAAACAAGCGCCCTCGGATAGACCGTTCGAGCGGTCTATCGGGCGGTCTTGTACCACACTCGGTTTCTCCCTCTGCAGTCACCACCGCTCGAGCGGTGAAAAGACCGCTCGAGCGGTCAACCCCAAAACTGAATTTTTTGCTTCACTCTCAACAAATCTGATGGTTCTTTGGCTCGTTTAAAAGCGCGCCTTGTTGCGAAGGGATACACTCAGACGTATGGCGTTGACTACTTTGAGACTTTCTCTCCAGTCTCCAAGATGACCTCCATTCGGTTATTCCTCTCT
>JAULJZ010133447.1:0-10839 GCA_032270985.1 Heliamphora pulchella | reverse complement strand
AAGAAAGGTGTCGACACAAACGGCCGAAAATGTCAAAAGTGTCGACACTAAAGAAAAGGTGTCGACACAACCGACCAGATTTCTCACAGAATAGGAAACCGACTGGATTATGACGAAAAGCAAATCACAATCTGGATTGATCTGAACATATTGTCCTGAACAATATAATATTTCTCATATTCCAACAAAGATCTAGAATGCATAATCCTGTACATACTCACAGAAAAGTTAGAAGTATAAACATGCATTTTCTGGAGAAGAAAACAAGATCTAAACCGAGCAGATTTTTAAAACTAAATCATTCTTAAGCTTGTTGGAGGACAATCTCATTCTTAAGATTGTTGAGAGAAATCCAACGCCATAATAAAAATATACATGCTCGGTAATCTAGAAAATACATCTTTATTAACTTTCAACAATTACAATAAACTGAAATTACAGAAAAATAAAATAACAGAAATAACAGGAATAGAATATGCAAACCCAGTCCTGCAATCGCAGTTTCCTTAAGAATGATTCACCGCCTACTGAGGGTGTTGTAGGTTTTCCACCAGTGTCACTCTCCTAAGATAAAATGGCTACACGATCGTTGGAACACCACCAAGGATCGGATACGAACGTACTCCGTCTGTCTTTCTCTCTCTTACAGCTTGCAATATAATCTCAGAATTGTATCTCTCATTTCTCTGTCTCTTTTTCTCTGCTCCTGAAAACTGAATGGGTTGACAGCATATATAGATATTCCATCATGGAGGGGGTTACAAGAGAATCAATAACCATGAATGGTATTAATTTTCAGAATTCAATTGCCAATTGAATGGCCAATTCAATTGCAATTGAATTCTGCTATTGAATTATGAAATTCAATGGCCAATGAATTCACAAAATTCCAACAATTCTAAGTTATGAAACAAAATATAGAAAAAAGATGTAGACAGAAGGGTGAGAAAAGAGAGAAAAAGAATATATATAATGATATAGAATTCCAATATGTAAGGTCTTTGAGTATCTCTACTTATACAAATTTAATTGGGTATAACTTTATACAATGTTTATTGTATAATGTTGATATTGTCGTATTACATATTATTGTCATACCATCCCTCGTATAAATCACGTTAATTCAAACACTAAATAACGAAATCACTTCAAATAAATTATATAAAAATAGACATGTGAGCTTATATAATGGTTTATACAATCCAATATACTCATGTGGAAATTCAAACTCTTTGTATTTGGGGTTTCGACGTATGATTGGCTCAAATCAAAGTGGGTGTGATCATTGCTTTATATGAGGACATTTAATAATTTAAAACTTTCCTTCAAATATTATTATTTGTTAGAATTAATGTAGAATTTAATATTTAAATTAGATACATTGTCAACACATAATTCATATATTAGAGTCTTCATAAAATGAAAAGTCGTGTAAGTATATTTAAAGTACTTGTGTTGTATCTTAAAGTGTGTAGGTATGTTTAATGTATTTTGAAGCGTGTGTAAGAGAGATACATGAATGTGTTGAATGAGTAGAAGTCTAGAGTTATACATCCTCTATATAAAGAGGTTAATAATCTTTGTATTAGAATTAGAATATAAGATAAGAAGAGAAAAAGAGATAATGAATAGTGTTGTTGTCTTGAAAAGTACTTTGAATTGTTATGAACTCATGTGTAGCCCTTTAGATCGTGCATCTTCGTAAAGTTCTCTTGTATATGTTTTGTTGTGGATGGTTAAATTATTGTTTGGAATTATCAGCCATGTTTTTTGACACTAAATTTCTCAACGTGTTTTCAAAGCATGTTTTTTAAACATGGTGTTGGAGCTAGTTTTTTCAACATTATCAGCAATTAATATAATTGTCTTATTTTATTAAATTTGACTTATTTTCTAATTTTTCATTATTATTATTACGTTAATTTATTGAAGCATACCACTCAAACTTGTTTTATTAAATTTTGTTTTCCCCCTCCTGCCATCGGATTCCAGCTGGTTACTACTATAAAAAGATGGAGGTTGTTTGTGTTGGAAGTCATCTTGTCAATGAGATAAGAGAAGCGAAGAACTAAGCATGGAAACGCGGTCCATTGGGCTAATGCTTCTCCTCCTCTTGGCTTATCGTCTCTCTCTCTCTCTCTATATATATATATATATATATATATATATCTCTTTCTGTGTGTGGGTTTCTTAGTAAAATTATTTTTAGATTATCAAATCATCTTCTTTCGATCGTCTAGAACCAACTAATTAATTAATCAATTTCATTTTATAATTTTGGAATCGCAGAAGAGATAGCTGTTCATACGGAAGCAACGATGTGCCACAAAGTGAGCCGTAGGTTCAAAGGCAGGTGCAGGTACAACCGCAACTGCCACATGGTTTGCAAGCAAGAGGGTTTCCTGAGTGGCCAATGCACTAAGTTATCAAGGAAGTGTGTCTGCAACGCCAAATGTCCCACGCGTCCTCCTCGTGGCGGCGGCGGCGGTGAACCTAAGCCTCCTAAAGGCGATAATCCTCCTGAAGGCGATAATCCTCCTCCTGAAGGCGATAATCCTCCACCTGAGAACTAGAGTAGATTTTATGTAGGAGCAAAAATATATATGCATTGGGCGCTTGCATGCCCACATATATATGCAATAAACTTCTTGTAATCTTGATAATAATGAAATGAAAGTGCAAACGCCTTTTATTAATTAATCATTTGCTTATGGTGTCAAGCAAAAATAATGTGCTGAATTAAAAAAGAAAAAGAAGGCAAATTCTGATATACAGTCCATTTTACACCTACGGCGCATTGTAATTCAACTTTCTCCATAATGAATTTCTCGTTGTTATAATAATAATAATAATAATAATAATAATTTTTGTTGTACGTGGATTTTGGAATGCATATCAACTACCTCTGTGACAGTGCTTGTCAATGGCTCACCCACCTTCCAAGAGAGGGTTAAAACAAGATGACCCTCTCTCCCTTTTTTATTCAACTTGGCAAGTTTAAATGCTATGATACACTAAGCCATTAGAACTAGAATGTTAAGTGGTTTTGATGTTAGAAGCTTTGGTTTAAACATCAGCCATCTTCAATTTGCCGATGATACCATTATCTTTAGTAAACCTGAGATCCAGGAAATGTATAGCATTAGAAGGATTCTCAAGAGCCTTGAATTAGACTCAAGCTTGAAAGTGAATTTTGCCAAAAGCTTGGTATTTGGATTAGGTGTACCTGAACAAGATTTTAGTGTTCTAACAGGCATTCTGAGATGTAAGATTGGACATTTGCCTATGAAATACTTGGGTCTCCCAATCGGTATCAACCCAAGGCTCTCAAAGAATTGGGAACCTCTTATTAAAAAATTCAAAAAAAGATTGGTTCCTTAGAAAAGAAAGTACCTCTCCAAAGCTTGTAGAGTCCAGCTTATAAAAGCCACCCTTCTAAATCTGCCTATATATTATATGTCTTTATATAAGATGTCCAAAGGTGTACTAGCCCAGCTTGAGAGAATTCAGAGAAGTTTTTTATGGGGAGATGAAGAATCTATGAAGAAACTTCACCTTGTAAGTTGGAAGAGAATTAAACAATCTAGGAAATCTGGGGGCTTGGGGATTGGAGATATGAGAGTGAAAAACTCAGCTTTGTTACTTAAATGGTGTTGGAGGTTTGGGAAAAAAAGACAGCCTCTGGAAAAAGTTGCTATGCATCAAATGTTCAGGGGCTCAGATGAAGTGGCTGCCTTCCTTACATGAACAGGTAAATATTCTATAGTATAGGAGGACATTTTAAAGATAGTTTCATCAGATGGTCTAATTGTTGAGATTTTTTGAAATCAGTGCTATATTCAATTAGGAGATGGAGCCAATATCAGGTTTTGGGCTGACCCCTGGGTGAACGGGCAATCCCTATCTAGCTTGTTCCCCAAACTTCATATGATATCTTTGCAAAAAGGGACAATTGTATACTCTCTTTTCATAAAAAATCCCCAACATAGCTATTGGAACCTATAGTTCAGAAGAAGTTTGCTGGCTTGGGAAACTAACAGTTATCAATAACTCCTAGCCTTATGTAATAGCAATCAACCAATATTGAATGGTGTAGATGACATGATATGGAAGGGAGGCAACAATGGAGGCTTTTCAATAAAAAATTTGTGTCAGCTTCTCGAGCTCAAGTATGAGAATCTTGATTCCCTCCTAAGAAGGGTTTGGGTAAATTTCATTCCTCCAAAGATTCAATTTTTTACTTGGCAGACCTTCATCAATAGAATTCCAACTAAGGATCTCTTATCCAAGAGAAACATCCCGGTTCCTGATGGAGCAGCTTGTGTTTTGTGTGGTTTTGGTTTAGAATCTGCATCTCACCTCTTTGTTGGTTGTCATTTGTCTTGGAGAATTTGGTCCAGTATGGTATGCTGGTGGGGGCTAGAGTGGGCATATCCCACAGACATTGGAGGCCTCTTTTCCTAGTGGTTGGGTACTTGCAAAGGAAAATTCTCTAAAAGGATTTGGTTATGTGTGTTCTATGCAACATTATAGTCAATTTGGATTGCTCGCAATAAAAAAGTTTTTCAACAAGAAGATTTTGATTGGTGCCAAGTTGTTGAAAATGCTAAGATTAAGGCAGCCCTCTGGTATAAAGCCTTTTCAGTTAATGAGTTCCTATATTCAATATACAAGCAATAAAAAAATTGAATCTCAAGTGGTTATGGTTGCTGCGAAACATCTGTGCTTTGAAGCTTAAGAAGTGTTGCATTATCTAGTAGAATAGCATACTGTGGTTTTCTTTTTGTTGTGGTTCTTTTGTGCTTTTGTTGGAAGTTTGTTGCTCCTTTGTAAGGGTTTTCTCCCTGTAGTTGCTTTTCTTTCATTTTAATAATGTATTTCTTTTGCCGATAAAAAAAAAAAATAAGGCTCCGTTTGTTTTGACGTAAAATATTTTTGGGTAAAATATTTTACTTATCTTTCATTATTTGATTGATAATACTTATGAATAATATTTTTTTAGTAAAATATTTTACTTCATTGGACCAAATTTGACTTACAAAAAATTAATTTGTAAGTTAATTTTAGAATTGAGCCTTTACACACTTTCACCCAATTTATTTACCAAATTTCCTTCATTGAAAATGTTATTCAAATATTAACCAAATACCAAAAAATATAAGTAAAAAAAAATATTTTTATAAAATCATTTTACATGTAAAATATTTTTCACGGTAAAATATTTTATTTTACGTCGAAACAAACGGAGCCTAAGTGTCACAAAAACTCTATAGCCAGTGACAATATTTTCTTATTAGATGAAGACTGCATGCTTTTACAATAGTTTCATTATTTCATCACTAAATATTTTTAATGATTGATTTTTAGTGACATTCTTGTGGCAACGTTTTGTTTGTCACCTAAATTATTTTGTGACGAGTTAGTAAAATTTAGTGACAGATTGTATGTGGTGCCATTAAATTCATCTTCCCTGTAGTAATATTTAGTTCATACCAAACAAACCAAAATCTTTTTGAATATGATTTTGTCATTAAAACTGTGCATTAATTTTTGTATGCAAAAAACCTTCTGTAGCCATTGTTATTACTAAGATTCCTAGTGAGAAAATTATAAATAAATTAAAAATCAAAAAGATTTACTAAGGAAATCGTGAATAGATTAATGCTACCTTTTAAAAGATTTACTTCATTTTTTTTCTTGACTGTTACGTTATGACATGAAATTGGAGATTATCTCATAATAAATAAATCAATTTTTATCGGAAAATGCAAAAAAAAAAAAATGATCAGCAAAACAGGATTTTATTCACAAGATGGGGTGGAAAAAATGCAAAATTTATTGACAAGACATAAAATTATATCAAGCTAAATAATTTTTCAAGAGCGCAGAAAGTAACTCAGATAAATAAATCGCTTCACGTAGCTCTTTGTGGTTGTGGTGGCTACCAGATCAACATCTCATTTAATTTCTTCAATAGATGCTCCCACAGGAATCTTAAGTACTTTTCATTTAGCTTTCTGGCTATAGATTTTAATTAATTAACAGAGTTTACATTAATTTGATTTAAAAATATAAACAAAAACGTTAACGGCCCGAGTTAAATTTTCTTGGATTCAAACTTCGGCAACATAAAAAAGTTGTACATAGAATCATATAATCTGTGGATCAAGCATTATTTGACATATTATCTATGTTAAACAACATGATAAGCTCAAGTCAATGAGCACCGGACCCATGTAGGATTGTTTTACATGGAAATATAGGTAGGCATAAGCAATTTGCGAAGAAAAAAAATCTTACTGAGAGGAAAAGGACAGATTTTTGGTTAAATGAAGAACCATATCTACTTGTCTCCTGACACTCAAATAAAGTGAAGCTTATCTGGAAACTATCACCCATTTAAGACAATTATCCAGTGAGCTACATTTTATTAATACTCTATCCGAAGTGAGTTTATAATCTTTAGGCTCCATTTGTTTTAATAAAAAATATTTTTATTATTATAAAAATTATTTTTTATGCATTTATTTGCGATTTTAAAAATAATGGTACTAGTTGATGTTGTAGCGTTAAATTTGTGACAATAACAGCGCGGTGATAGTGATCCCTGGAATCTGGACTCTCGGAACCTTCACGACTTTGAACCCTCAGACCCCATAATTTCAGACCCTTGGGATCCCAGATCTCGAACCCCAAGAGCCCCAGACCTTGATACCCCAAAGCCTTGAACCAACGAGGACCTAGACCCCCAAGTACTCGGGAACTCGGTCCTCCAGACCCCCAGACCTTGGACCCCAGACTCTCAACAACCCCTGACCATCGACCATCTGAACCCTAAACTGGTGGTGCTAGTGGTAGAATAATAGTGCTAATAATAGTGACAGTGGTGCAATAGTAAGGATGAAAAATATTTTCTGCCATAAAAAAGTGAAAAATGTTTTTGACCAAAATCAACTTATTCTTCATTGACTTAGAAAATATTTTTTGTTGGCTTTTAATTTTCGTCATACCAAATACCAAAAAATGCAAAAAAATATTTTTTAGAAAGCATTTTCCATTGAAACAAACAGAGTCTTAGTTATATTTATGATAATGAAATGTTATACCGAATAGATAAATGAATTGAGATTGTAAAAACTTTGCATGCATTCTAAAATCTCAAGTTATTATGTCAAGAGATTATCATCTATTACTATGCTTATTGGGGTGTTTGGAAAGCCTTTGCTAATTTTAGTTATAAATTATAATTTTTTTTTAAATACTCACAATTTTTACTATAACTTATAACTATTTTTTTTTCTATTTCAGTTACAAGTTATAATATTTACCAAACATTCACAACTCCAACTACAAACTATAATATATAAACTACTAGTTTCAGTAATGTCAAACACTACCATTGGCTATTGTGTATCATATTAGTCAATACATATTGCAATTTTGGGCCCCCGACACCTTTATTTACCAATGCATTATTAAATATTGTCTAATATTAATCAATATATGGTAGTATCGCCAATACCAATGTATATTTCGAAACCGCGAAGTAGCCAATACCAATATATATTTCGAAACCCCGAAGTAGAACTCTGCCCATTACACACTCAGTCCATGTGAGATATAATCTCTAACAGATGTGTCAAACCAATCTAACCATATGCATATCTAGAGCTCATTTATCATCCATGCACTTTTGAGGTGGGAGCATTAATAATAGCTTTGGCAATATTACGAAGTTCTTGAAGTGCTGAGGTTCTGCAAGAACTGTTAGATGCTATGCTATTACTATAAAAGGTACGTGGTTCGTGTGTGCTACCTATATATATCATCTTGTGAAGGAGAGAACAAATGAAGGTGAAGAACTAAGAAAAAAAAAATAGAGCCAAGGATGCAAATAAGGTTCATTGGGCTGATGCTATTTCTCCTCCTCTTGGTTTCACGTACCTCTCTCTCTCTCTCTCTCTCTCTCTCTCTCTCTCTCTCCATCAAGATTTTTTTGGTTATATAATTGACCACTATTATAGTTGTGGAACGTTTGAAATCGCAATATTGAAAGTTGTGTTGATATCAATGATAGCTATATATCACGCAATATTGAATAGTATCAATCGATACATTAATAAATATATCAATATCAAAAACCCAAAATCGTGATACGTATAAGTTGATGCAATAGGTAACAATCAATGTGAACTTATATGCTAAGATGAGCAATGAGATGTCCCTTATGTTTTAAAAAAATACTTACTAATTTTTTTTGCTTTGTTAGTATTTTATAAAGTATACAGAGGCAATCTTTAAATAATTAATTTCTTACAATTTCTCACATAGTATCAAATCTTTTTGGTTTATTTTATTTATATAGGAGATTACATGTATATCATTTTCTTTTACTTTTATAGTAAACGTTTGATTTATTAATATAACTCTATCAACTGATACACAATTTAAAATTAATGGTGGTAGTAATAACTAGATATGATAGTAATGTGTTAAAGATTAATACAAGATGTTTCTTCATGTGCATGCTTTGGCCCCGCTGGTTGAACCTCAACATTAATTTCTTTAGGGTTTACAATTTTGCAGAAGAGATTGTGATGCACAGCGAAGCAAAGACATGCTATAGACACAGCGAAAGATTCAAAGGCAGATGCAGGTACAAACGCAATTGCTATATCGTCTGCAAGCAAGAGGGTTTCCAAGGTGGGCACTGTGTGGGGCTTAATCGGAAGTGCATGTGCCACACAAAATGCCCATCAACTGCGCCTCCTCCTACCCATCATACTCCGCCGCCTGAAGGAGATAATCCCCCCGGTGGTGGTGGTGATGGTGGTGGTGATGGTCCTCCCGTAGCAACTTTTCATTGATGAATAAATATTGTAGTGCATGAATATTTATACAGGCCTTCAGCTGTTGTCTGTATTCCAGTTATTCGATAAAATGTCAGACTGTGTTAGCAGTGTTATAATAATGAAAAATGAGAATGCATGCACTAATTGCCAAGTAATTGATATTACCTTTGCGCGCAACATATATAAGCATCGTTATTGCTAAATTCCTCAAGCTGGGCGTGAAATCCTGGCCCTCACCACACATGGATTAGTAAAAAGTCAAACGATATGAAAATTGTGATTATCTTATACAAGTGACTATAAAAGAGAAAAAAGAGTTAAATTCAAAATCTGTACTTGGACACAGCGCCCAAACACATGCCATCTGAAAAAATAAATTTTGAATTATTTTGTATGCAGCGAAATAAGAATAAAGTTAGCCGTTGAATTATTTTACGTGTAGGTAATCGCAAACAATATTAAAAATAAACAAACACACACAATAAGAGGCTCACGATTTTTACGTGAAAAATCCCAACTCGGATAAAAATCACAGAATTAACCTAAGTCGTGACATTTTGATTGAAATTTAGACCAATACAAGCTGTTTTTTAGAATTTGAGGCTGTTAGCGACAGGGGTCTCTGAGAGGAAATTGGTCCAGAGGAAGTTTTTCCCATAATAGGGTCTGCAATTGCAGACATAGAGGCTGAAAAAGAAGTGGTACCCCTTATATAAGGAGGAAGGAAAAAGAAGAAGAAAATGCTTTCTGAGTTAGGCCAGCTTAGCTTGAGTAAAAGGAATAAGAAAGGAAAGTCGAAGAGCAACAAAAAAGGACCAAAAAGGAAAAACTTACAACTATCCTTATCTCAATCATCTCTATCTACACGAAATTTGCTTAACCGAAACAATGTGATAAGGAAGGAAGCTGAATTGGTGCTGGAGACAGGGAAACTCCTGCGCCTGAAGTTCATTGGTGATGAGGAACAAATCCTGTCAACTATTATAGGCATAGAGGTGGCTGAAGAGAGAAGAGGAAGGGGTGGGGTCCCCAATAATGAAATTTTTTTGTGGAATGTGAGAGGTTGGGATGGCTGAGAAGGTTGGCAGAAATCTGATATGAGGTGGGTATTAGACAGGAGACATGAGTGTTTTGAGGTCAGTCTGTTGATAAAATGTCTAACAGTAACCAGGGGTTCAGGTCTGCTATAATTCGAGGATGTGCTCTGAGGTGTGTGTCTAGTTTGCTTGCATTAAGTTGTAGCAGGTTACATAAGGGTCTCTTTTGGAGGTGTTGGGAGGTAGGTTTTGGCAGTTGTTTTTTAGGCAATTCATAGTCCCCTGTTTTGGTATCTCAGTAGTAGTAGTGGAATGGTGGCGATTATGGTATGCTTTTGGTCAAAGTGAGTTTGCAGTGCCTTCCTCAAGTGTTGAATGGCTTTTGGTGCTCCTTCCAGCTATTATAGCTGATGCTGCTACTGAGATTTTTGCTTTTGCTCTGTCATCGTGTCGATTTAGCGCTGCTTTGGTTATGCTGCGTTTGCTGGTTAATTGGCTCTGATTTTGAAGTTGAGTTAGTGGGTTGTTGATAGGCATGGTACATGTTGTTTTTGTTGTTTGATGAGCCTTGGTTTGTCTATGTGGCTGGATTGATGCTTATCTGCTTATGGTTGAGATGTGGGTATCTGGGTTGTCTTGAGTTGTCCTGCTTTGCCTCTTTTGCTGTTAGATATTTTGTTATTATAATGCTTTTCTTTCCTTGGCGGTTGGCCTCTTGTCAACTACAAGTTTGCTTGTTTATCCCTGAGAATGTTTGATGCCTCTTTGTAAAGAGTTTTATTCATTTAGTTGATATTCTTCTTTAGTGAACAATATTTTGTTGGAATCTGTGAATTTCATTGGCCATGGAAATCCAGATTTCAATAGCTGGAGTAATTACAATTGAATTGGCCATTCAATTGCAATTGTAGCCTGGAAACCAACAGCCATGAGTGGCTATTGATTTCAGG
>JAULJZ010133436.1:0-10840 GCA_032270985.1 Heliamphora pulchella | reverse complement strand
GGCGTTTGTCCGCCTAGTTAATTTTTTATCGAAAATCGTTTACAAAAATAATGATCTTGGTAGTATTGCCTCCAACATGAAATTCAAAGGGAGAATGAGAATGTGATTCTAATTCTCTATAATTCCTTTACTTAGGATGAGTAAGAATATGTAAATGAATCCCTATTACTTATTCAACCAGGAATTAGATTCCTAAATTAAGTAGGAATTTGATTATCACCCTCCTCTATAGTAATCTTAAATTCCAGTGTCAATCATTAAGAAAATAAAATATTTAAGTCTAACAAATTTCTAAAAAAAGGTTTCCACGATAAGTTTCCTAAATTAATCCAAAGATTTCAAACACTTTATAAATAGGATTACTCCCAGTCTTAGATTACTAATTATTCAATTTCTAACAATTATATTCCAATTTCTCCTATATTTAAGTTGTTTTTGTCAGAAAGCAGTGATATTTTTATTTTTGTCTGAAACCCAAGGGAGGTTAGTATAATTTATCCTATATTTTTTTTTTATTATTTTTTTTTATATATTTAGAGATGTCTACTTCAAGTAATGTTACAAGTAATCAAAACTATAATTTTCCTATATATTGGAACAAGATTTGCAAATGTGAACAGAGAGCATCCGTGAAAAATTAGAATCAAATCATAACCGAACAAGATTATACTACGTTCGTCAAGTTGGGGTGTGCAACTTTAGAATGGTGTAAGCCAATCAATCCTTATATACTAGCAATTTACATCACCACAGCCAATGTATGATAACACAAGTGAAGATACAACAAGAAGCATGGGCATGCCTAGTGAAAGAATTTACACTAGGCTTGAAGTAATTGAAGGAAACTTCGGAGTCCTAAAAATGTTGGTGGGGGAAATTTCTTGATAGCTAGCATTGCTATATCACTTCTTGTTGCAATGCTTAAGTATTAGTACTAGTGGGGTACTTTCAAAGAAATGTAAGATAATGCAAATGAAAGTCCAGTTTTAAGGGAATAAAAAAATGAATAAAATCCCACCTTGATATTTGTTTATATTAAATGAAGCTCAATAGTTACATCAATCATTGGCATCTTTTAAGCTATACCATTTAGTTTTTCTAAAAAGCTATTTCTTTTTCTAAGGGAAAAAATGCATATCCACACTCCAAAAACGCTCACTTTTTGTTTGAGTAAAATAATCATAATATCCTCAATTAAAAAGTCAACTATATTTTCAACAATAAAAAACGTTATGCTAATATATCAAACACTACAACTGAAAAGCAAAAAGTAAAGGTATATGGGACATTTTAACAAAAAGCAAAAAAGAAAAAGCTATTCTTGAAAAAGTATCCCAAACACTCAAACTTTTCTTTATTTTTATTGTTATTTTTTTTCAAAAAAACTAAATCTCTTGAAAGCCAAACTTTTTAGATATCCCAAATAGGGGCTATGAGTTGTGGTCTCTGCAATACAACAAAAAAAAAGGTCGTTGCTGATATATACAAAATAATCCCAATCTTCATAGCACAAGAACTCAAACCCCAACAACACAAAACTAACAAGGTCCAGGTTCAACATCTGCCTAACGTCCATCTCTACCTCTAGCACTCTATACAATGTGAAACAAGTTTTGGAAACTAACAATTTTACATATTCTAATAAAAGACAACTTTAACTATTAGGAAGATGCTCACTCCATTAGATCATGTTATAGACTAAGAAGAGCTGCAATGGTTGGTCCCATCAACTTGTGTTACACACTGAGAATGTTGTGTTCCCTTAAAAGAAAACAACTCATCTTATCAAAATAATAAAACAATATTTAAGTGATGAATGCACAAAAGTTGGAACCAAATTACCTCTTCTTCAACTAATTAATGGTATTGACCCCATTGTTGAATTCCTTTTGTGCCCAAACTCTGCATATTGAACATTTCACAGTTTGGGACCTTCTATTTACAGAAATCCCAACTTCAACTTCGTCACGACTTCTCTTTTTTTCTTTCTTGGTCTACCTTGCAAGCAATCTATGAAGAGGTGGAGGCTCACAATCTCTCCCACTGCGTTCTCCTGATTCTTTTATCTAAAACTAGACGGATAGTTGTTAGGATATTTGGTTAGTTCAGAAAAACACAATCGCAAGCACAAGCAAGTGCACACAATATACGTGATTTGGCACAAACTTGCCTACGTTCACGGAGTACACACACTTTCACTATATTTGAGAAATGTTTACAAAAGAAAGCACTCTGTTTCCCATAGATCTTTTCTCTGCTCAATAATATTACATTCATACTGCTTATAGAATTTATAGAGGGAGTGAGGCAGAAGAAACAAAAATGAAAATATCACAAAATCCCACGAGGTGGGTTGAAAATATAAGCGCCAAGATTTCCTCCGGCGCTGAAATCTCATAAGTAGAAAACATTTGCTCCTGGGCCTTACATATTAAATGTGTCTGACTCTGCATTACTAACAATTCCCTCATCCAATACCTGTTCTATGCTCCTAATAAAAAAATAAACATATAAAAACAAGTTGCACTTTCTTGTCACTCTGTGATCGGTTCATAAAAGTGTCGATCATATTCTGCAAAATACATTATATTAAGTCTCGATATTGTGTTTAATATTTTGTTTTGCAGTGTTTTTATCAACAACATTAAAGAGAGTTTCTTAAAGGAAAAAAGGGTGTAAAACGAGACAAAACGGAGACAAGGGACAAAAAGGAAATTTTTGCAAAAGTTTCGTCCAGATGAATCAAATTCGCGTCCGGATGAAAGTGGTTTAGAAAGAAGTGCGTCCGGACGGATTTTGCCCACGTTTGGAGGAAAAAGTTACTATGAGGGAAACATCTGGACGAGCATCAATCAGTGTCCGGACAAAACTATGCCAGAAGGAATTGTGCTCGGACAATATTCATCGGCGTCCGGACGAAACCTCAAACCGTTCGTATGGAATGAGTTGCGTCTGGACGGAATGCGCATATAGTGTTGTACTAGGAGACTGCAACTGTGGACGGGAAGCACACCTATAAGTAGGTGGCCTGAGTTCATTAATGAAACATTTTTGATTTTTTAAGGCAAAGAGGCAAGAGAAGCAATGAGGCCAATCTAGAAGGCTTGGGATGTCTCAAGAAGTCGAAGGTGGAAGCTTGAGGCTCTATTCTTCTTCAACTTTTCATGCTTTCTAGCCGCAACATGAGCGGCTAAGATTTTTTTGTTCTTAAGCGACGGTGAATCCTTAGTCGTTATTTTTAGGAGTAGTTCAAACTCGATTGTTTATTCTTTATTTTGGATTAAGTTCATTGTGTGATTTGAGACGTTGTCTTTTGATCAACAAGTTTTTAATTTAAATATCTGGTTCCTTTTTTATTTTCTGTGATTGTAGAAACGAGATTATACAACTGTTATATCTGCGTCTCAATATTTAAACGTGAGATATTCTATATTTTGTTAGGACGGGTCGTGCTTTGGACAATTTGTGCCAAAGGCTTAGATGGAGTATACTAGGTTTGGATTCGAGCTTATGCTCTTGATAATCCTAATCGGTTTTGTAGTCGCGATAGGATTAAATTGAATTAAATAAAAATAAACTAGAGTTTGAATAAAATTAAGAACTACTGGATATGGAGGATTATAACCCTTAGGAACTTCTTTCCCACTTGAAATCTAAATTCTGATTTCTTAATTTTTTTAGTTTAATTAGAATTATAATCCAAATCAAACTCATTTTTCTTAAAGAAAATTATTAATAAAATATTCTAATAAATAAATCACATTCGCATTAAATCCCTTTGGATCATATTCGGACGTTAGCCACTATCCTATGGGTTAATAGTTAAAATAAAGTTTTTAAATACATATTTTTGGTACGGTATGACATGAACCAATTTTTGGTGCCATTTTCGGAGATTTAATTTACTACTACGATTTATTAATTAAATATTTTTGTTTTTGATTTTTTGATTTCTACAATACTGCAGTGAACTACAATTCTTCCTTTTTCAGGTGTTCGAAGATTGATCTGACGACGACGAGAATTTGGAACAAATAGGCACAAAGACAAGAAAAGGGTTCATCGCTGTCCACACACTATAAGTTTTTCGTTTCTGTTTTTGTCTTTAATCTAAGAAAACTAAACTTATGGGGTTTGTAGCCTATTTTCCAGTATTTTTTTTTGTGCATGCTCGGCCGCCAATCTACTTGTTCAATTTTAGCTCCCTTTAACCCTGAAATTGAACGCATTTTTCAGACGGCCCAACGAGCTTCACTCACGTTGCACACCGCACCCACTACCATGGCAGACCAACGCCAAGAAGACCCTTAGGTCAATTCTTTGATCGAGTACTTCACTCATTCAGAGTATGTGTCACTTTCCTGTCTCCAATCCCCTGCGCTTGGAGCCACGCACTACGAAATCAAATCCAATCATTCAAATGCTCCCATCTTTTTAAAAATTTGGTAATGAGGACCCATATAAGCATATAGACGAAGTCCTAGAGATTTGCTCAATAGTTAAAATTAGTAACTTTTCTGATAAGGCTCTTAAAATGAAATTGTTCCTGTTCTCTCTTAAAGATAAAACTAAACACTGGCTTAATTCTCTAGAACCGAATACTATCACCACTTGGGCTAAATTTCAATAGGAATTAGTAAAAAATTATTTTCTTATAGGCAAGACTAACCAAATCAGATGCGTCATCATGAGTCTCACTCAACTCGATGGCGAGACCTTCTATGAAACTTGGGAACGCCTTAAGGATCTTATTAGAGCTTGCCCTCATCATCAAGTGCCAAAATGGAAGCTAATCCAATGCTTCTATGGCAGGTTAACTCCTCAACACTGTCAGTTTGTCGACGCTTCTTGTGGTGGAACCTTCATGTTAAAGAATGGGAATGAGGCCTGGACTCTTTTGGAGAGTCTGAGTGAGAACTCTGAACATCAAACCTCTACCTCTCGTACTGATCGGTCTATAGCCTCCTCCACCTCAAAGTCTTGAGGCATATATGAGATTGCACATCTCCTGACCAAGATGCCACCCTGACATAGACCCTGAGTCAGCTTCTGTCTAATGGTTCAGCTGTAGCACCTCCTACCTTTTTAGGCCCGTGTGCATTGTGTGCCAGTCCGGCGCACTTTGTCTCTTTCTACCCATCTGTTGCACAGTACCCTGAGTTTTTGCAAGAGCATGTAAATGCAGCCCAAAGTTTCTCACGTTCGGGTAATGATCCTTTCTCCAATACCTATAACCCGGGCTTAAAAAATAATCTAAACTTCTCCTGGCGACAACCCAATCATGGTAACATGCCAGCATCACCACCAAGACCAGCCTTTCCCCCAGGTTATAATCAGCTAGCCTACCCACCTCCTATCCATCAAATCACACCTCCGCCACCTCCTTGGAACACCACGTTGGAGGACAAGGTTCTAAAAATCCTACAAGAATTAGATATGAGGACCCAACTTTTGAGTTCTCATTCTCAGTCTATTGCTAAGCTAAAGACACAAGTAGGCCAACTAGCCGCCGCCATAAGCCGTCGTGAAGACGATAAATTCCCCAATCAGCCAGTTGCTAATTCTGAGTGTCAATTTGCCATAGAAAGTTATCCAGCTTCCGGTAGTGGTTTCGACGAGCAGGCACAGATAGTCAATACCCTAAGGAATGGATAAGAGCTTGAGACTCATCCCGAGAAGCCTCCACCACTCATAGTCTTTCGTGACCTAGAGTCGTCTGATGGCTCCAATACCAACCCTCTTTCCTCATTTTCCACACCATCAGCACCAGTTGACACAGCACCTCCTCCTGCACTCTCTCATGAGCTACTGATGGCTCTTGTTCCCCCTCCTTCTGAACCTTGGGCTCCATTTCCTACCCGCATTGATAGGCCGCTACCCTTCGGTAAAAAGGGATCCCCGATAGACGACATGCTCAATCTTTTCAAGCAGGTAAAAATCAACCTGCCACTCATCGACGCCATAAAGCAGGTCCCTTCATATGCTAAATTCCTAAAGGACCTCTGTACCCAAAAGCGTAAGTCTAGGACAAACATCTCGAAGAAAGTCCTCCTCACCGAGCAGGTTAGTGCTTTCATGGGGCACGACACCATCCCCAAACCCAAAGACTCGGGGACTCCTAAACTTAGGAGCTAGTGTCAACCTCCTCCCCTACTTAGTATATGAGCAATTTGGGTTATATAAGCTCAAACTGGCATCGATCACGCTAGTCGACGGGTTCATAAAACTACCTCGCAAAAAAATTGAGAACGTGCTTGCCAAAGTTGACAAGTTCCTTTTCCTTAATGATTTCATCGTCCTCGACACCACGCTCGACCCACAACTTAGACGACAGACACCCATTATCCTCGGCAGACCTTTCTTGGCCACGACCAACGCTTGCATTAATTGCCAAATAAGGGTGATGGATGTCTCTTTTGGGAATATAAAAGTACGATTAAACATCTTCCATGCTTCTCAGCAGCCCCTGTAGCACTCCAACTATTTCGTAGTCGACATAATCGAAGAGCCCACCGAATCAGCATTACCCTTCATATTCGATGATGACCCTTTAGAGACATGTTTGGCACACTTTGGAGCTGACACCTTCGATGTCGAGCAGTCCATTAGTGAGGTCAATTCCCTACTCGAGTTCGCTACCTAACTCGACACTCCACTGTGGAAGTCTCGATTTGAGCCCCGGCAACCGCTATCCTTCCTTACTACGCCCTCTTTAGATCCCCACCACAGCTTGAGCTAAAGCCACTCTCGGCTTCGCTCAAGTACGTATTCTTAGGGCCTAATAGCACCTTACCCGCCATCATTGCCTCTAATTTGACCCCCAACCAGGAGGGTCAACTTGTAGAGATTTTGAAAAATCATAGAGGAGCCATAGGGTGGTCATTCGCCGACTTAAAAGGGATTGACCCCTTTGTTTGCATGCATTGCATCCACGGCGAAGATAATGCAAAATCGACCTGGGAAATACAGCAGAGACTCAACCCGAACATGAAAGAGGTTGTTTTGAAAGAGATTGTAAAATTACTCGAGGTGGATATCATTTACCCCATCTCTGACAGTAAGTGGGTGAGCCCAACCCAAGTTGTTCCTAAGAAATCTAGGCTCACCGTCGTGCAAAATGACAAGAGAGAGTTGATACCCACTCGCACCACAACTGGTTGGCAAGTGTGCATTGACTATTGAAAGTTGAATGCCGCCACTAGGAAAGACCACTTCTCGCTGCCCTTCAATGACCAGATCTGAGAACATCTAGCGGGTCAAAGCTTTTTTTGCTTTTTAGATGGTTACTCCGGGTATAACCAGGTACCCGTCTACCCCAAGGACTAGGAAAAAATGACCTTCACCTGTCCATTTGGCCCCTTCGCCTATCGGCGCATGCCTTTTGGATTGTGCAATGCACTAGAAACTTTCAAAGGTGCATGATGGTTATCTTCTCCGACATGGTCGAAAAATTTCTAGAAGTCTTTATGGTTGACTTCTTAGTTTTTGGGTCTTCGTTCAAAGATTGTCTCCAAAATTTGATAAAAATACTCAAATGATGTATGGAGACAAATCTTGTGCTCAGTTAGGAAAAGAGCCATTTCATGGTTCAACATGGAATTATATTGGGGCACATCGTGTCAAATATGGGGATTGAAGTTGACAAAGCCAAAGTCAACCTCATATCTAAGCTTCCTCCCCCAGCTTCTGTCCGGCATGTATGATCGTTCCTAGGGCATGCCGGGTTCTACTGTAGGTTCATCATGGATTTCTCTAAGATATCTAAACCACTTTGCGACGTTCTTACAAAGGACACACCTTTTATGAGCGACGAGTCTTACCTTTGAGCTTTTGAGTAGCTTCGAGACGCTCTTTCTCTGGCTCTCATTATGCAGTCACCTGATTGGTCACTTCCTTTCGAGACCATGCGTGATGCGTCAGATTATGCCATAGGATATGTTTTAGGTGAGCGTGTCAATCTCCTCCCTATGCTATATACTATGCCGTAAGATCCTCACTAATGCACAGTTGAATTATACCACCATTGAGAAGGAATTACTGGCCATTGTCTTCGCACTTGACAAGTTTAGAACCTATCTCCTAGGCTCGAAAGTCATTATCTACACAGACCATGCCGCCCTCTAAAATCTACTAAGCCCCGACTCATCCGCTAGATTCTTCTTCTACAAGAATTTGACCTAGAGATCCGAGACAAAAAAGGAATTGAGAATTCCGTAGTTGACCACCTCTTACACCTAATAGTAGCCTCATCTAGTGACTCCACTCCTTTACGTGACTTGTTTCCAGATGAGTAACTCTTTGCAGTCACGGGCACCCAGCTCCTATGGTATGTCGACATTATCAACTATCTGGCAGTAGGTTGCATCCTCACTCACTGGTCCAAAATCGATAAAGAACGGTTCTTCTCCCAAATTAAATATTATTTTTGAAAAGACTCGAAACTTTTTAAATACTACTCTGATCAGGAAATCCGTAGATGTGTCCCCGAATCCAAGGTAGCCAGCATTCTGACCTTCTGTCACTCTTTTGCCTGTAGAGGACACTTTAGTGGTAAGAAGATGACATCCAAAGTCCTCTAGTCCGGTTTCTTCTGGCCCACTCTCTTCAAAGATGCCCATGAGATCTGTTGAACTTGCTTTTGCTGCGAACAAACTAGCACAATTTCTGCTCGAGACGTGAAGCCCATAAACCCTATTCTTGTTGTTGAGCTTTTGAACATTTGGGGCATCGACTTTATAGGACCTTTTCCACCTTCGCATGACTACGAGTACATCTTAGTAGCGGTGGACTATGTGTCTAACTGGGTCGAAGCTGTGGCGACCAAATTGAATGATCACAAAGTTATGGTCAAGTTCATTCAATCTAATATTTTCAGTCGATTTGGTGTCCCACGAGCTATCATCAGTGACGGTGGTATTCACTTCCTCAATAAGTACTTCTCAGCCCTGCTTCGCCGTTACTCCATTACTCACAAGGTAGCCACTTCTTATCATCCACGGACTAGTAGCTAGGTTGAGGTTTCTAATAGGGAAGTCAAAAATATTTTGACAAAGACCGTTCGTCTTGATAGGAAAGATTGGTTTGAGAGGCTGTATGGTGCCTTTTGGGCTTATCGCACCGCCTTCAAGACTCCCATATGCATGTCTCCATATCATTTAGTTTTTGGAAAAGCTTGTCATCTTTCGGTAGAGTTAGAGCACCAAGCATATTGGGCCATCAAATCCTATAACTTTGATATGGTCGATGTTGGTAGCCACCGAAAGCTTCCACTCAGTGAGATCGAAGAAATTTGTAACGAAACTTATGAGAACTCCCACACCGACAAAGCTCGAACAAAAGCCTTCCACGACAAACACATCCATCGTAAGTAGTTTGAGCCAAATCAAAAGGCATGGTTGTTCAACTCCAAGTTACGGTTATTTTCTGGCAAGCTCCAGTCTTGATGGGAAGGCCTATTTGTGGTGACACACATTTACCCTCATGGTGCCTGCCAGCTGCTCAACCCTCGCTCGGGTAAGCATCTTACAATCAATGGCCAACGCTTGAAACCGTACATAGACAGTATCTCTGTCGACCTTGCTACCGAGTCCATCAATCTTATGGATCCAACACCCTTGACTCAGTGACCGAGCATCGCATCTGGTTGAAGACGTTAAACTTAGCCCTACTGGGAGGTAACCCAGATTTCGTAGTAATAGGAAAAGTTAAGTTTTGTTATATATATAAAAAAAATAGTTCCGTTCGGACGGTCTTATTACGTCTGGACGCAGTAGGATCTATCCCTTCTTGACAAGGTGCGCCCTTTTAGCTCCTAGAGCATTAATTGCTCTGTCCTTCCGTCCAAACGGATGCTCTTGTGTCCAGATAGATTTTCAACGGTCGTGTCCTTTTGTATTCTAGGCTGCCACGTGGCACTTGCTCTGTCAACTTTCATCCGAACGCCCAATATTCTGTCCGGAAGGAATCAAATTGAGGTGTCATTTTTAGCACCTGCCATTAACGCCGTTTTACCTAGTAACTCTTCTCCTTCCACCAATTCAAATTTCATCTAGACGCCCCATGCTCCATCCAGACGATAGTAGCCCAGTAACGTTTTCATCTGGAAGCTCTTCATGTCCATCCAGACGAAATCTCTCTAGCCTTAATTCGTCCAGAAGCCATTTGGAGTCCATGCATCTTGTCCGGACGCACCCTGTTTCGTCCGAATGGAACTCCCAAAATCTATAAATTCGAGGCCTCTTGCCTCTTTCCCCTTTATCTCTAACCTCAAGCTCTCTCTGCTCTCTCTCCCTCTCAGCCTTCTCTATCTCTCAGACCATCTCCATGGCTTCCTCCTCTGGCCGTCCTGCCAAGAGGGGACGTGGCTCTGACCACTCCTCTTCTTTAGCACCATTGGAAGCTGGCTAAGCCGCACTTGTGACAGGTCAAGCTCGGGCCGAAGAGCAGCTTAGTGCGCTACTCCGACATTTTGGTTTAGCTCCTCAGTACGAATCTCCTCCCCCTTCCCTTTTGATGCTTTTCTTTCTTTTTTTTTTCTCTTTTTTCTTTCAAGCTTTAGATTTTTTTCTATATTACCCACAGTAGTCCCACAGTTAGTGGGCCCTTCGGGCATTTTTCTTATGTTTTTTCCTTTCTCTTTTTTTTTTCTCTTAATATAATAAATACAAAGTTGGATCTTAATAAAATATGCAGTTTCTTTTATTTTAGTTGTCTATATTTGATCTATTTTATGTTGTTTGGATGTATGAGTTTTTATTACAGGTGTTATTTTTTAGCAATTGATTTGTTGCACGGTACATTTTTTTTTTCTTTCTTATTTTTGTTCGTAATGAGGACAGTG